>CAJQUW010008433.1:0-156718 GCA_907163375.1 Prostheceraeus crozeri | reverse complement strand
AACGATAATTACAACCAACGAAAAAGAATGGAGAAAATGTAATTATCCCGTATAATAAATTATTTGTAAGAAAAAGCCATCTCGATTATCAGTGCATTTTTTAACGCTAAACCCCCATAACAAGTCCTTCTACATTATTGATAAATTCCCCAATCTATAGTACCCAAATTGGACGAACTACATGCCTCTTACTGCTCCATCGTTCGATATCGACTTCATCTGTGAAACCTGCTTCACTCAGACATAGACATCATTCGCTGATAACACACCTAACTACTCCAGCCTCTATCGTCCAGATCGTGTAACGGTAGACTGAGGCCGGCGTTGCGTTACCAGCTGATGGTCCTACAAAGTTAAAGAATTATCATCGAGAATACAAAAAATAGAAGCAACAAATCTGGTTGAAACTTCCGCTGTCTGATGTGGAAATTTGGCACTTTACATTCCTCCCCAATATCAGCTCTACCACCATATCATAATATCACGATTTCCGCTCAATAATAATCTGACTCCATCCTGAACTTTGCACCTGAAAGTGAGCTTATTATTGCTGCGACCGACCAGTGGCCTCTTAAAATTTGGAAACGAACCTCGTATCATAATCTTGTTAATGCTCCTACTCGAGTAATACCGCGACTTTAACAAAATCCTGAAACAAGCGTTTCCTCTAAAATTATCACCAGTCATGATTATGCCCCCTGGGAATTCAATCACCTCCTTTTTCCCGTTTTCCTTCATCTAAAAAATAACTATTGATGTTACCCGATATTAAAGATTTTTGACTATCGTCAAAGCCACCTTGACATTTTGTTAAATCGCTTCGAGCTAATCCCTGGCAATCTTTTTATCACTTGCCTGCTTCGTTATAAAAAAAAACCTGCCTTTTCCACAGGACATTATTGATGACGCAAAAAGTATTATCCCATGCAAGGTTGTGCCCGATGAGACTCGGGACAAGGCATGGACTTACGCCCGTAATAAAGGACACCATCAATAAACGTTTCGAAGCATTTCGAGCAGAGTGAACTATGCTCCTTTAACAATCACTATAAAGTTCAAAGTTCAAAGAAACTAATCGCGAGGGCGAAAATTCAATTGGTCTTCTAAAACTCGCACAAAGTAAAAACCTGGATTATGGAACGTTGTAAATGCTCATTACGAACAAAGATAAGAATAAGTCCTTTTGATAAAATTGTTTTCGTCATTTGATTCTCCTGTTGAAGCTGCTACCCATCTTAATGACTCATTTGCAAGGAATTTCTCTCTCCTGAACCTACTTGTTGGTCTGAGAACTCCATTGAGGGAGGTATGCGCTCGGAATGGAATATTGACATCGATATTGCCACAGTTTGAAGGACTATCTTTGCAAACTGAAAACGAACAAGTCAGCAGGTAGTGATAACCTTTCCCGCGTCTACTCAAAGCAGCTCGAGATGTACTAGCTCCACCTCTTACCCACTTGATCTGTTCTCTATTACAAACTAGAAGTGTTCCCGTCAATCTGGAAATTGGCTGATTGTGACTTCCTGTCCCCAAAACCCTCATCGTGCATCCATCATCAATTTGAACTCAGGGCCTATTTCCAAAAATTTCCTATTTTTGCAAAGTTCTAGAATCATGATGTCCTAACCTCGGTCAAACAGGAACTATTGAGTCTTTAAAATGGGCCAAACAGTTTTGGAATTTAAGCCAAAAGGTCCACTGCTCATGCGCATTATTGCTCTGCACATCGAACTGACTTGAACATGGATAAACCAAAGAACATTTGTGTTGCGATGATTGGTTTCGATATTTCCAGGGCTTTCGACTTCGCTCAATCCTGGCCTGTCTTGTTAGAACACTGCATAGTTGGAAATTTGTCCATCCTTTTATTCAATGGTGTATCAAGCTACCTAAAAGATCGCAGTCAAAGAGTTGTGTTGAACTCCAATATCAAAAGCAAAGAATGTTCTGTTACTTCCGGAGTGCCGCAAGGCTCAGTCATTTCCACTTACCTCCTCGCAGCTCACATGGGCTCTTTGACATCTTCGAGCTCCAACAACTTCATGCTGAAGTACGCCGATGACATTGTGACATTGATTCCCTGTGAAAATGTCCCAGACATCGAAACAAGCATACAAAATGAAATCCTACATGTCAAAGATTGGTGTAAGCGAAACGGACTCCTGCTAAATGAAAAGAAGACACAGATCATGTTATTTAAGAAGGTGCTCATAATTCCGCTTACTATAAACTCTATTCATATAGTGGAACTTTTGAAAAGAGTGCTTGGCATAACGTTGATACTCAATTGTCTTGGGACTTGCACACTGATTTGCAATGCAAGAAAGCATGCACTGAAGTCTATTCCTCATCCGATCCCTAAAGAAACTTTGGCTTCCAATAAATAACTCATCAGCGTCTACAAGCATCATGTCCTTAACATAATTTTTGGGAATATTGCAATCCACTATTCATCGGACTTGAATAGTAAGAATGCCTTCAAGTTGGAGAAGAATTCAGAAGCGATTTCATCATGTCAATTGCGGTTGGCATGCCAATGTGAGGAGTTTCCTTTACTGTTCCTCAAGAAGAGAAGTCCAATCACATTCGACTGTTCTTGGCTATGTCTGACGTCAGTCATGTGCTTCACACTTTGCTTCCTCCTGTTCTTCAATACTCAAGACAATACACAATGCCTTTATGTAAAACTCAAAGACGCTACAATTCCTATATTCCCTATTGCACTTCGTTATTCAATCGTACTTCCGCATGACTTCTATGTACATGTACGTTCACTTTTGGAAATTAACTCACCTACCGCTCAACATTCATTAGCTTCCTAAATATTTCAGTGCACGTTCACTTGGCTTGTACTATTTCGTGTCTTTTTATGTATTGTTTGATTTCTATTCTACCAATGAACGTGTATTATTATTATTATAAGTCATTTATATCTTATCTGACCTTTCTATGCTGTGCGTCCCACTGTAATAGATCATGCAAAAATTGAGAAATGGACATTCATCTGTCGTCCTTCTCCCATGTCAGCATCTGGATTTGGTGCAGCTATTCATTTTTGGAGCACCGCCTACATTATGCTTTCCACCCGCACCCTTTATGACGTACATGGGCTTTTTCCAGAGTTTTGTGTACCATTCTCAGTAGATGTCATATTTTGATGGATAATAACATTTCCTGAAACTTTATATTGTTTTAATTGACGGTTCATTAGTGGAGGTTAGCGATTCAACTGACAGTTGAATTTTTAAAAAAACATCGCATCGTCATTTTAGTTACTGTATAATAACCGGTATTTACCGGTCGCAAGAGTGCTGGAGTGTCGGAGAAGTGTGTGTTCAAACTCAGACTCGATTAGTAGAACACTATTCCACCGGTTAGAGCACTGTACAAACTCATTTTCCATGTAGCACCAATTGATCTGTTCATAAATGGGCAGTATTATTGTAGTTACTGTATAATAACCGGTATTTACCGGTCGCAAGAGTGTTGGAGTGTCGGAGAAGTATGTGTTCAAACTCAGACTCGATTAGTAAAACACTATTCCACCGGTTAGAGCACTGTACAAACTCATTTTCCATGTAGCACTAAGTACTTTTCTGGAAAATCTTTTCATTTTCTGAACAAAATCGGTTTTTGGCGGTTTTTACCGGTTGTTCGTGTAGGGAGAATGCTGGAAGTTGCTGTACAAACTCAGTTTTTTGTTCTTACATCTGAATTTTTCCATGGGAATGCTGTACATACTCGATAGCTAGGTAGCACCAATTTTTCGAATCTAAATTTGAATTTTGTAGGTGAAGGAGTTCGAATTTTGGAAAAGTTTTCGTCTGTACAAACTCTGCGTCATTAATGGTACCTGTACATGTAGTTTTCTATTCTGTACAAACTCTATTCAAAAAGTTGGTGTTGAAGTTGGTGCTAACTTCAACGACATTAACCACTGCATGAAATGATTTAAACGTTTTCTCATTATTTCTCATTTAAAGTCACTACTGCTTTCTTGAACGCTAGCAAACAATCTACACGTTTTAAACATCAAAAATGATGAATATCACACGCTAAAGTCAAGTAAATAAGTAACTCGTCCGTATTCATGTCATAAGATAATCAACTATCTCAGATCATGAAGCATCGCATGTACTATCAAAACTGGCTCTAGAACCCGATGCGGATCGGGTCAATCAAAACTAGCAATAGAATACCGAACATTCAATCTTCTAATGATAAGATTATTGTTTATATGCCCGCAACATGTGTTCTTAAAGTTGAATACCCTCAACATATTGAGTTTTGGGGATTCGACTTGTTCAATAAATCGATCTATTAAGTACGAGTATATTGTTTTGTTTGCTGGACATGACCAGTTCACTGTCAGAAAATCATACAACTAGGACTAACAGTTCAAAAAATATGAACAGCGTGAAGCACTCATGGAGCGAAATACTGAATTTCCAAATTTTCGTAAGCAGCAAACTAAGGAGAGTTTCAGACGAAGAGGAATGGTTTATGGAAACCGTTCACCTAGTTAACCCATATTCTGCAGAATTATCTTCTTTTTTAATGGTGCTATTTGTTGAACAAGCTGAAATGACGATTTACAGCATATCTGCACAAATATTACGCTACATTTATATTTTGCGTCTCTTGGGCCCATTAAATATAGGCCTACTGCATTCAACGCTGATACAGATGCTGTGTTAGTATATGGTAGAATTATTGATGCAAACCACATCGAATTTCATCTAAAATGACATGAAATTATAGAGAGTCACGGAAGATATGAAATTACATTCGAAATGTATAAGTTTTTCTAATATCACTCTTTTTAACGAGATGTCGAATCGGTGATCACCAACATATGTCAAATTTTGCAAAATATTGCAACACAATGCCTCCTTTTGGAAAGGGCAACATAGGAATTCATTGCTCTCAAACGAAGGGTGTCCGGCTCACTGCTTGACTATTTACTTCCGCTTCTGAAGGTCTGAAGGAATTACAAGACTAACATAGATGTGGATGAAACATAGTTGATACACCATACGTATAAACTGCTGGAGCATAAAAGAACCTATTGAAGATACTACATATGGATTTGCATCTTGGTTCATGAAGTTCCACGCTTTTGTTTTTTTTCCATTGAAATGGGCAGCATCACCTTTCTGGTTTACTGACAGCGAGTCACGGCTGGGAGCAAAATTGTAGGTGCCACTGACCAAAATGGGAGACAAATGGACCTCAAACTGTGGTCCTTGTAGCAATGATGGATTGGGCAGGTAGCTTACACGTACATGTACACATGCTATCACAATGACGTGAATGTATGCTTAAGGACCCATATTTTTCCATGCAAATGTGGGGTTAAAACTTCAGACCCATTTGTCTCTGACTTGCATGAGTCAATGTCTAACAGCAAAGGATATGCTCTGAGCGAGTGATATGAAAGCCAATATTGCAACCGAAAAATATGCACAAGGAGGACGAATACATATTCTTCAACATATTCATAGTCCATGCTTTGTTTTGATTGATGGTGACAATATCGCAAGGTCGATGATAGCTTTTAAATATATACTCGAACAATTTTTGTACACAGTTTGTGGTAGTGCTACAGCTATGTGAAACAGCAACTGATGCACCCAAAAAGAATCTGAGTCATCAGCTGAGCGTCATCCATCATCTAGATTTCAACTCATTAAGTTCAGCATCTCACAAGATGGTGGTTACGCAACAGCTCGTTGTGCCCAGGTCCCTAGCACAGAGCTGAGTCTTCCGCTTTTGCACTCAACTGATAGATGATGATCTTTACGCTTTTAACACCGACTTTTACATGAAATTTCCTCACTGATGGAGCAACGAAACCGCGGCATCCCACTTCAAAGGGCATGAGCTCACATTTCCACCCTTGCTTCTGAATCCCCTCGGCAAGTTTTGATTGCATTAACATTTCAAGTACTTTGCTGCTCACAGGAAATAATACAACAACACTGACTACTATTATGAAGGAAAAATTTTCAAATACAAATTCATAACCCAAACTAAATCACAATCAAATGGTAAATAAAAGTCGGTCAGAAAAAATATCGGCTGTATGAGTGTTAAGACTAAAGTCATTGATGATGCTTTCTATGTCGTTGTTTCTAAATGGCATCCTTGATCCTCTAACATAAACTCACCGACTTCAATACTTCGAATGATAGTTTTGTTCGAATCCAATTCATCACATCCTTATAATCTTCATTTTCTTTCTTTGATATCTTCTCTGCTAATGTTCTCAAAAAATTTTGGCTTTCTCGCCCCATTCCTCCCTTGGTGCCAAAAATTAGAGGCGTGAAGCTTCCATGCTCTGAGTCAATGACACGATTAAGGTATTGTCTCTTCTTCTTGATGTTGGAAAATTGCACCAATGGATTTTTCTTGGTTTGACTTGGAGTTGACGACATGCGTGACACGAATATCGAGGAGCACCTTTGCAACATTCTTGCAAACTTTTAAAACGAGTGGTAACTTTTAAAACGAGTGGAACACCTTTCTTGCATATCAAGGCATGATCTGTAGAAAATTGCTCTCTACAGGGGAAATATTTGGCAGCATTTCTCCCATAGGCATTCTCAACGTTCTCTTACCCGGGAGCGGTTAGTTCACCCATCATCATCATTCTCTTCCCTGTCACGTCGATCAACACTAGCTAGATCTGGCAGTTGGTCAGATAGGGATAATTCATCTGGCAGTTGTCTATTCACTTCTCACTTTTCTGATAGCGCTAACTATGTGATTCAATTTATAAAAATCGAGTGAAAACAAAGGCTTTAATCGGTCAACAAAGTTCTAAACAGCAAACAAAAGTAAGTGTTTGGCATAATGAAAGAACATTTTGTTTTTTGGAACTGCTCCATATCAATTAAGGGGAACATCCTTTTTATGGCTGCTATATTACCACACGTAAATTTTTAGACAGTTTTCATGAAAGAAATTTTAGGTGAAATTATCATTATTCATTTAAACTCTGGATTAGTATATAGAGGAGATGTATATTTCTACAATAGGAACGAGAACAATTTTAAAGTAGACCGCAAAGTTGATGCACTCAGCGTCACATATTACTGCATATGTAACGCTAGTAGAATATGGGTTAAAGTAAACTAGTCACATGAATTAGCAAATGAAATCACTTCTCTGCATGGGTCGTAGCGCAAACAAAAATATTTTCACAAATTGTGCGAAGATTGTACAATCGTGTGTACAAATTCATTAACAGCAAGTAACTTCATATACACATCCGCAATATTTCTTAGATCAGTTTCTTTGATGCTCAAGTTCTTGAATTCATAGACTGCAAATTCAATCAAAAGAATATCAACACATTTTTGACGCTGGATGATTAATGAGATCATCAATTGAATGTTGTTGATTAAAAAATGCGGAGAGAAAATAAAACAATGCTGGGAATACATGCAGATGTCTCTAATTGTATATCCGAAGAAAACCCACGGTTTTTGCTGATGTTTTCCTTCTTAAATCGATGAGGCCGATCCGACCAGTGCCTCAGTCCTATTCATGTGACGAACTATTTTTGGTCATTTGGTGTGAACTAAGACCGAGGCAGTGGTCGAAATTGATGGCCACACGATTTGAGGAAAACATGAACCAGTTGTTTTCACTCTGAACGATTTTATACAAGAAAATGAAACACAAGAACAAATTTAAACAGATATCTTCAATATAGCACTAATAACTCACACTGACTCCTTTAAGCATCCATTGTTTAATATTGAATGGATACGAAAATCTCATCTAATGGCCTTTCGCCAGTTCTGCCGATCGAGGGCACCATTGAGTACTTTTCCGACAACTTTCCTTACAAAAAAGTTTGATCCCTTACAAATTTTATCTTATTTATCTAAAATCTATCTTATTTCTTTTTATTTATAAAACTTTCCTTACATACAAATCACCTTTCTTAAATTAAAACGTTATACGCTAACCAATAGGTCAAATACATAGGGTTAATTAGTTTAAACTCTATCAAGTACTCTACCCTCTAAGCAATTCATATTATTGTTTAAACAGGGGGAAACTACTGCTACTGAAAATACGCTACGGAATACCAATTAATAATTCATGCATCGAGAAGTACAAAAAGAGAATTTAGCAAGCTTACTCAGCGAGTGAATTCTGTCCAACTGAGGTTGTCAGAATTGTCGCTTCAATTTATCCTAGTACTTAGCGGTATTAACTATCCCAACGCTCGTGCACCTGGTTCTCTTTGCCAATATATAAAGGCGATCAGGTCTGCTATTCATCATACTCATACTGTATCAACATGCCAAAAATCATTAGTGATGCCAGACGTAACCCATCAAATTAATCCCGAATGAAATGAAGTAGTGAAATGAAGATTTGATAAAAAGATAAGTGAGAAATTTAATCCTTAAGAGGACTGATCAAACGTTCCCTACAGGTGAATGGAATAGTGTCAAAATAACACATTCTTATTCAGGAAATAAAAGCAAAGAACTATAATCAAGATTGGAACTTAAATATTAACCCTGAACTCCTGAGGTCATCAGCAGAGACTAGGGTAGGGCGACCGTGTTTCGGTCCCTCACCTCTGAACACTGAAACCCACCCTAGCGGGACCCTGCACAAAGGCAGCCTCAATCCACAGTTAATAATTTATAAAATGAAAGCTGCGACAATAAATATAAAATAACAATAATAATAATAAAAATTGCCATCAAATTAATCGTTATTAATCAGTTATTCAAATCAGAATAAACATTAAAATAAATGATTGTCTAGCATTTGCTTAGCTGAATAATAACCGAATTTTAACTTCCCAATGTTTTTGCAACTGTCTCTGAGCGGACTGCTTAAGTTCAAATCTAGAGTAGCCTCTTGCTACCAAAAGCTGAAATGTATTCCGAACTTTAGTGATAAAATCTAATTCGTGTGTACAGATGCGACCATATCGCAAAACTTGAGCACCCATCTTATGCGGAATCGTATTATCTGGAAAAGTTAACAAAGTAACGGGGAAATTGAAGTCATCTACTTTGTGATACACGGAAGTTTTTAAGCCATCTTTCGAAATTTCTAATTTTACATCCAAATACACTACACATTTGTCGTCATGCCCACTGCGACTACCTTCAGACTATCAGGATAAATCAATGGGATTCTCGAACCAAAGCTCGTGTAGTTGATAATGCAGATGTCATCTATATAACGAGATGTATTGGATAATAAACGAGCAAGTCCTGTTTTCTTGTCTTTAATTAGGTCAGTCATATATATTAATTCGCAATGCGAAAGGAAAAGGTCAGCCAAAAGAGGGCTGCAATTCCCTCCCATAGGTATTCCTTTAGTCTGACGAAACACATGACCAGCAAAAGCGACGTACACTTCGTTAACTACAAATTCAATCGCTGCTTTAAATGATTTCTTATCATATACACTATAGCCTGCGTACTTAATACCAGACAAAAAAGTTTTGTTAAAACCGATGCACATATACTTTCTAGAATACTTGCTCGAAATTTATTCTTCTTCCGCACTCTTTGCAAATCGCAACCACCCAACACAAAACATTCCTTCTGCACACATCACCCTCAAACTATGAGACCTATGGATTGCCCCAGAACCCCTCGCAGTAGCAGCGATGAGGTGGGACGACACCATCACTATCATGACATACCCGAGCTATCGGAGAGACACAATAAACAGACGCATTAGTCACACGACGTTACCAATTTCCTCTAACCGGTGTCTTTTCTTATTTCATCATGTGAAATCCAATCATGAAAGGAGCAGAAAACTTCCATAGCGCCATTCTTATCTTGTTGACTTCAGTCGTCTCAGTGATTCATTCGTAACAGTCAGCGTTTCGTTGTCGCATAGCAGTGTTTCTCAGCTTTTTTCACATCAAGGCAAAAAGATCGTTCTTGATGCTCGTTTTAACTTATTCGTTCCTATGCTTATTTTCCGCAGCACCCCACACGAAAATCATAGAGTTGCTTGAATTAACATGGAATGGATGAATCATTTGTAATCCTACCTATGGGGCTTCTGAATACATACGGTTCACCATTGACCTGAATCATTTTGTGAAAAAAAGAAGACAAGGTCATTAAAAGCATATATTGGAGAGCTTTCGACAAAATTCTTTTTCAATCCAAGTATAACATTAATCTTAAACCAAGCAAAAAGGGAAGATGGAATCTTATCTAAGTCATCGTATCTATAAAGTTCAAACGCTAAAAAAGCAGATACTATGTGAATGTGATAAAAAATGGAATGGACAATGCACAAGCTGATGGATTTATTCGATGTTTCATGTGAAAATGCTGACCACAAGACTTATTTTAGTATTTTAATGTTCTGAAATTCTGATTTTTTATATACATTTTTCAAAAAAACATTAATTATTGCTATTACACAAACATGATTTATTGCATGGAATATTTTCTTTCTTCTTGGTTTGACGAACTGACGATGGTGGAGCTACAAGCACAGGTTCCACTTTCAAAATTGGAATTTTATTTGCTTGATTTCCATTAATAAAAGGAATACGAACATAAGCCTGGTTTTCTTGGTTAATACCAAAGTTAGAACGTAAAGTCTGCGAGAGAAATTTCATCAAATCTCAAAGACTCAGTATTAATGTAATGTACAATTGACAACTACAGCTTTCTTTAGATATCATGTCCATTCCATTTTTTATCACATTTATATAGTATCTGCTTTTTGTATCAACCCTTGAATTTTAGATATGATGACTTAGATTAGATTCAATCTGTATTAGGTAAGCTGCTTGCATCACAGGCGTCTAACAGGGAGTTGGATCACATGAATTTGAAATTCTCTGTACTGACAATTGTACTTTCCTCCTCCACTGATTAAAAGTAGATGAGTGAGTACTGAGTATTGATGGACTCCCTCGGAAAGCTCGCAGCGATTGTAAACAATCTGATCATTGAGCTCGCCAACCATTCTTCCACAAATGCACATCAGTGAGATCAAGTGACCACGGAATTCTGTCCCAGATCAATGAAGTACATGTAGAACTTTTTCTTCATTTGATGGCATCACTATCGTAATTACCGAGAAAGTAATATGGTGTCTGTGATTTCTTCCCATGTACAAAGTCGAACTGCATCTCGCTTTTATTTCCACCTTATAATGGATCCTTCTCACCATCACATGATCAAAGTTTTCTTTTCATGGTCAGTGAGTTCTATTGCTCTATACGAGCCACACAACATTGGGTATCTCTGCCGATCACTGCTTTCCACCTCATCTGTCTGACCCGATGCTTCTTGCATTTCCACGAAGATGACTGAAGGACCTGGCGCACGCATTGACTTCTCAAAACAGAGTCAGTCATCTCTATCACTGACAGGGGGAACCGGACATACAACTGGAAATGTATCATCATTATTTCCACTAACCCTGCGAGTTCAACAAACGCATGCCGAATACCACTGACTGACAAAATCCTGTAAAATTGCAATTTATTTTAATGACGTGCCAGTCACAAGCATTCACTATGATTTGTTCACACAATTATGCTCATTCACAGTCCCATTAACACGAAAGTCTCATAGAATTCTTCCTTGTCTTTTCTTTTTGCTTTAGATACGTTGATGCATGTAGCTATCCATGCAACAAGTTTCGCCTTCCTTTCCACAGTTTGAATGAAGTTCGAATGACAACCATTGCATAATGCATCGACCACTAATTAGATGATTAAAATTTGAATGATGCGAGCTACAGTATCAATTTCATGCTTTTTTATGATCTATAACAGATGAAGAAGACAGAATAGAAAAAATTGGTCAACTTAAGGAAGAATGTAGAATGACAATCCAAGATCTGTCACTGAGACCAAATAACACTTTTTTCTGATTCACCCTGTGCATCGCAACCAATTGGTCTGAAAGCCTCTTTCTGTTGACTATACTATCCGTCATTAAATGTATTATAGGTCTGAGAAAAGTGTTATAAGTTACACTAAGTGCATCCAAGCCAACAAATGCCAATTTTCGGTTTTTAGGTTAGCATAAAAAATTGAGGCCAAATTTGACGCTTTTCAAAGAAGACGCGAAAGTTTAGGTTATGTTAGACTTCTTTATTTTTTTAGGTCACCTTGGAGGCCTGACTTGAGTAAATGTGCATTCTCAGTAAACGAAAGCCTTGCATCATTCTTGAATTACCACACTTATAGCATTTGAATATGGATTCTCAAGCTTTCTCGGCCTGGAGATATATCTGACTTTCTCTAGGTTTTGGTTGTGTATCTTTACTTTGTATTATTAGATAAAGGTGCATGTGTTATGACAAAACGTTCGCAACAAAAAAGACACTCCAAATCAAACACAATAGGAAATGTCTATGATGAAAATATTGATATTCCATCTACATGTGTATGCCAGCAAATTCCTTTCTTGTAAAAATATCAGATGAATAACGGTGTGATATCCTGCATGGACATTGTATACTCGTAGCACATCATCAACAGCAATCTTGTTAAAAGCATATGAAACTTGTGCTGGCGAGGGATCGCAGTTAATTCATATGTGCCAACATGACACCAACTTCTAACTTCATTTATGATTCGCAAGTATCAACAGATTAAAAAATTGCATGATGCATCAAAATGTTTCAAGAACATTTGACTAACAGCTCCAGCTGTCTTCAAACATCTATGTCCTTGCAGTACCACCGATATTTCTATCTAAATTCTTACATCTGAAAAGACAGCTGCAACATCAAAAAACTGAAACCAAAAATCGGCAATAAAGACGAACAAGATGCCTTCTCTGAATTTCTTTATGTAGAAGTTATAAGCATTCTTCAGTACCGGTATTTTTTCATTATAACTTAAGTTACTCTACTGCTATGCTTCATTTTTGTAGATATTCAGACACACCATAATGTTTTTATCATTTTTATAGGTTAGTACATGCTTTCAGTTTACTCAGGAATCATAGAAATAATATAACATAAATTTTGAATAATTTCCAACATACATTCATAGATTCTCTGCTTCTGATGATGGCCTAAGAGGCCGAAGTTAATAAAGCGCAATAAAATAGTTGCTATCTTCTGAACTTGGTTTCACAACCAAATTTATCAAGAAATGAAGACTGAAGGCCTCTTCAGTACTCTCAGCTGTTTTTAAGCAAAACCGAAAATGAACGAGGTTGTCAATGAGACGCTAAATGAACTGTACATGTAAGGCGAAGGATGATTGAATAATTTGAACATCATCAACATCTAAGGGGCAAAATGTGCTCCGGTTCCTCAACACCAAAAAAGCCCGATATATATAGTTAAGTTTAGTTGTGTTTAGTTAGTTTCTACACACAGATAAGAAAGCTTTCAGGACAAACAATATGCAAATGCTTAGTCATTTTGGCTGAAATAGTCAGTCCTTCCCACACTTTTCGGTGTGTAGGGCAGAGGTCCTTTTGTTTCCTTAGCTAATGAGCCAGACAGCTGCTACACGCAGTAGTGAAAGTGACAGCAGGTAGCTACACAAAAGGAAGCGTCGCATGTTTAACTTTCACAATGATTCTTTAACATTTGTCGAGTTGGCCAATACGTGCAATCCATTTGAGTTGTCAGCAAACCAACTGTACTGCTTCAAGATTCTGCTGAAATTCCACTTGATTCTATGTTGCCTATTGACTGCATCACTTTCATAAATTTTGCTAGAGATTTCATCATCGGAATGGAATGCGTAAGGAAAAAACTTAAAAATTATTATGCATCCTCTTGTGACGGTAATTCAAATTGTAAACCCAAAAAGATGTATTAGTGGCTATCGAATCATTTGACGAACTGTTGATATGTATTCTGTCATGAGACATTCCTATTGCTCGCTCATTTGACTAAGCTGAGACGTCGGTCTGTTTATCTGTGCGACGTGCACTTCATAGTCATCTGCTTGTCCAAAGGATATACCAGAATTTATGGAATTCGATAAGAATACCTGTCTGTGGTCACAGGAAAAGATAATTTTGATCTGACATACCTGGTCTAATCCTACAAATTTTATTGCTTTGAAAGTGGTGAAATGAATTATACACGAAATCGCAAATGTGTAATGACTGGACTATATTACAGATTATATATATATCTATATCTATATATATATATGTAATTATTATTATATATCATACATAAACAGATATATAGCTGCTTCCAATAACATCACTGTACTAAATCGAAAAATAATCGTGACATCACCCAGAAAACTTCAAAAGCAATATCTAGGACTGTGTGCGCTGCACCGGTTTTTCTGCTTGCGCCGTTTCTCGGGCACCAAAATATGCGAATTTCGATCAAATTGATATTTTACTAAATAGCTTCAACGATAACATGTAATTCATTCTATCTGTCATCTTAGTCGCAGCCATTTGGAGAGAGAAACATTGTATGCATACAGCGTAATTAAACCAACATGGAGAACATTATTCGATTCCTGTTATCAATTCAATTCAAGCTTGAAATTTCTGCATTGTGAAAATGCAACTTTTTGAAAATTGAAGTTAAATAATAAAATAGCCGATGCACTTCCTGATGCTGAAAATACGTATATGTGAAAAAAGTGACGAAAATTAGATAATTCAAGTTCATGACAAATTGTTTTATGCCACGAAATCTCAATTCCCACGACCTCAGAATTTCAGAATCTCACAGTGAATACTTGCTGTTTATCCTGTTGTCTCTCTTCCTATGATATAGACTATTTTGGCATCCCAGTGGCCAGCGATCCGTCCGTAAGATTTTTCTGGTAACATTGCCACATCATCACAGACTGCTAGAAACCGAGCAATGTCAAGATGTTGACTTCATTGCATGGAAATTTGTAAATAAGTGACATTGCTTCGAATCTTTCTAGATTTCTGATGTACTCAGGCGTTTTGAAAGAATAAAAAAAATAAAATCTTCCTTTGTTATTAACACTGTAGTTAGAGACGTATTTTTGAAGGAATCAATGGAAAAGCTGACGTTTCGTCCGCCACTAAGCAATTTAGTCATTTCAACTCTTTACGATTTTCTGTCGCATATCTATGTAATTTGTCTTAATTTACAGTTACTTACTTTTAAAGGATTCCATTAGAGCTATCAGAGGGATTGAGAGACGCATATACGGGTAAAGTGTGATGACAGTCACTTGCAAGAATAGACAAAATAAAATTAAGAGGCGTATGAAAGTCTGTTTTAGATTCTTTACAAAATTAGAATTTTCCTAGCACTACACAAAAAATCGTACTGAATTCTGGAAAATATGAATATTATTTTTTGCGACTCTAGAACGCGAAACGAAAAATATTTCACATAGACTTTAACAAGTGTTTCAGTGCAGCCTTTCATAATTTTCGGTGCATTGGCTATCATGCCCGGTGCACCGGTATGAGCAGGTGCGGCTAACACACAGCCCAAGAAATAACTCTTCATGCACTAAAATCCTTCAAAATCGATGCACTTCAAAATTCAAGAAAGTTTGCCAATTTAATGATTGTTAAGATCGTGAAATCATATTTATATTCGTGTATCTAGGCAAAACTGTATGAGGATGAGATTCTTCGAGTTGCTTTGACATTTGTAGGTGATACCTAACGTAATCTGAGAGTCGAAACGTGAAGCAGCAAGCACAGGCTACACAACATGTAAGCAGGCAAAAGTAGGAATAAACTCAGCAGCATAAAATGGGCCAAAAAGAGGACAATAAAACTGTAGTTTGGCAGATTTTTTGCACATTGCACAGTTTTGACAATTTTCTGGCAGCTGTTGTTTTCCCTTAGTCAATTGAAATAGGAATAAATAAAAATTACAAATACTTCAACAGTCTGTTTTAGTCAGTGATGCCATGAATTTCTTTAGATTTCGGAAATTCGATTCATGGCGATCGAATTTCGAAGTCTTCAATCGAAGATGAGACCAATAGCTGTTATGGTAGGGAGAAAACAAGTCTCCATTCTACCAAACTATGATCGCATAAGCTCCAGCTGATGAATTTTGATGCCATAAACGTTATTGAAGAAGTTCTAAGTGTTCAAGCTGAGGATAATTAGGACATTATTCAGCTTCATTGACGCTATTTTGATTTCTAAGGCATCCATGTCTATTTGCAGTCAGAGAGTAAAACACATCTTCACAAAGGACTTTAAGGAAGCCGTATTTCAGATCGGAAGTTATGGCGTGTGTGCAGAGCAAACTGAGTGAGCCATTATTGTGTTCTTACTTAACCGATCACTTCGTAATTCAAGGTTCGATGTGGAACTCCACTAGCGCATACGCAGGTACAGAACCGAGGAGGCTTTCTTAAGTGAGAACCCCAAGGCGGAACACAGTCCTCCTACGTACGTTGGAACAAATAGGAGAAATGTCTCAGACACAGAGGCGGTATCAGAAAAATGTCGAGCATTTGGCAGAATAGAGACAACTCTCTCATAATGCCCAGAATCCACACAGAATGAATATCCTTTTTGCAGTGCGAACCATGACAGCAAGCAGCTCGAACATGGGCGCTCCACAGAACCAACAAGCACCGATAATCATATACATGTAGATTCATTTCTATTCGACAAGAACTGGCTCAGGTCTCTCATCGGTCCAACGTAATGCATTTGCCGGTTGCTCAGACACTACACAGATCTAATTGAAGGACGGTAATTCACCGCTTTCAGCCATAATTGCATATGGTGTGCAAAACAAAAAAGAAAAGTTTTAAGGGCAAGAGATATGTACATGTTTCGTTATTTAGGTTGGAATATGACTGTCGCTGAATGTTCACAAATCCAAGTGGGACAGTTCCATCGGGTCCCTCAAATGTAAAAACAAGTACACTGATCATCCCGTAACTAGAGGACAGACCTATTGGCAACGATGTGCTTTTTGTATCACCTTATAATTGTTTCTTCTGAGTGTGACTGCATGAATCTCAGACTTCTGTCTCATGATGGCTGTCAATAACCATTATTATTCAAGTTGGCCTATCTATAAGTTCATGATTTCTAAATAATAGACAGAATAAATCATTTCTTAAAGTGTTCCCAGGTAGAACATAGTATCCGTGCTCTCTCGATTGAAGTTTGTTGGTAGATCAAAAATGAGTTACAAGTAAAATCAGACAGGGCCTTCGGCGTCGGTGTAAAGTGACTTTTATCTCTCCGTGACAATTACTTAAACTCTCTCGCCGTTTGCTGCGTCAGAATAAACCATGACTGCATCCAATGTTTCTTTAAACACCGCAGAATAGCTGTTTAAGAAATTATTTGTGTTCTGTTTAGCACGGGCTGTACTTCTTATCAAAATGATAAATGATAGAATCGATAATCTCTCATCTAAAGCATGCACTTACAAAAATCGATAAAACAATCAATACACTTAATTCTTACTCAACATAACATAACCCTCTGGTACTTCTTGCATCTTGAGTTCGTCGTTACGGTCTCCTCGATTTCTTCCCTTTCGAATTCCGCCTCATTATCAATATCCATACACAACCTACCCTTGAATGGAGCCAGCACTTAAATTGCATAAAATCATAACTCGTAGGCATATGGAAGAGAATGCGGTATTCACATGTGACTTTTAGCTGGTATCAATTCGCCTAAACAGAAAACAACAATCACAACCCGCAGGTATATGGAAGAAAATGAGATATTCATACATATGACCTTTAGCTGGTATCATTTGCCTTAACATAGAACAGCAAGGGAAGATGCGTCAAAACTTCATTGACTAGCTTCGGGCTTGATTCTCGAAGTGACGAATCTTCACAATGAAAATGTCTTAAATTCTGTAGTGTCTTTAATTTCAGAAGCTTAGCTTAATCAGTACAAGGAAAATCTCAAACTCATCTCATCACAATGTAAGTAATGCAACTTATCAGTAAATACATTGATGAAAGAGGGCCTTCTCAATAAATTGTCAGAAACCAGCTACAATCAGATTTTGATGGCCACCTACCTTGATATTCATACTATAGTTAAGAATTTGGTGGACGCTATTATCCGAATAAGAGAAATAGAATTTCACTTTAACATCGATGTATTTGTTGATTATCACTGTTTGTACATCAAATCAGGAAAGTCACTCCACAGGATTGTGATAAAAAATACTTCATATTATAAGTACAGTATATGAAAGCATGAAGAAATACAATAAATAAAACGATAACATTTTCGCATACATGAACAGAAGAAGCAATAAAAACAAGACTAAACTAGCAAAACAATGTTGAGAGTCAAAGTAAAAAACATTTCCGACGCTGCACAGAAAATATTCATGTACATTATTCATTTTAAAGTCAATTACATGTTCAGTTACATCGCCAAGACAAGAGTCAAAATCATGGGTGAAATTTTCTTTTCATGATATGTATATACAAAGGTACACATTTTCCGCATTGCAACTATACATGGATTGTGAACATACGAAGTGAGTACTTAACAATCCGATCTCATAAAAATGAGTGAGAAAGTGCGCTTCAAAACAAAAGGTAAAAATGCGAAGTGAATTTCTTTTTCAGCAATCAATGAAATAGATTCTTGGAAGTCAACAGTTACTTAATCGCATAAATTACGGGACTTATTTACAAATAAACACACACACACATACACACTTGCCATGATTGGTGCACTGTCAGAATTTCAATTTGATAAACAATGAATGAATAGACTGCTTCTTTGTTGCATAATGAGCCTTGGCAAAACTGTCTGATTTAAATGGAGTATAAGTTCAGCACTTCTCCATCGAATGATCTGGATAATGGCATTGCGTGGATTTTGGCTTTAATGGTGACCGAAGGAAATCGTCAATAGCTGTCTCTGAAGAGTTGAAGGACCATTGCTCAGTTTCAGTTGGGTCGTTCCTACAAGGAAGAAAAGTACAATTGGACAAATGTCGAAATGAAACTTGACTTTTCTCTTTCTGAGAAGTTTTCGATGCCATCACTCTTTAATAGAAGGTAAGAATGCTTGATCGGACGGACAGTCTTCAACAGTCAAACTTTTTAGCTTGGTAGGGTAGGCATGTTCACAGCTCAAAAGATTCGGCTTGCAATACAAGTAGTCGCAGCTTCCATTAGGCTCGAAATTAACTTATTTCCGTGCCACCAAAACACTGCTATTAAATCATCCACCACTTTTAAAACAGAAGCAGAAATACGGACTAGATCTTATTCTTCCATTGAAATTGTGAGATGATACAACATGAACAACAGAGCTGTTATAACAACAGAAAATCTCAAATCACATTACAAAACATGAAGAATTTCAACAGGTCGCAAACAATAGTGTAATAACGATACCGGCACACCATACATTCGCATAGAAAGGAATTTCAGACAAAATAGCTCATGAAAGTATTTTGATTGAGGCGAAATGCTATTTCTCTTTTTATGCAGTTGATCATGAATCGGTGAGCTTTCTTTGATTTTTTCACATGTGCATCTCGCTCATCATATGACTGATTGCAACTGGTTTTAAGTTATATATATATATATATATATATATATATATATATATACAAGATTTGTACAAAAGTGTTCACAAAGAAATATCGCCATCAATGAGAGTAATAGTCAAATAAGCATATTCTAATCAGAGAAATTGGAACGATAGAATGATAATGGGCTTTACATTAGTAACAATGAATGCTTAGATAATCAGTTAAGGAGAAATTGAAAGCATGCGAAGAAAAGGAATTATTTTAGTTACACTACATACTTCATTCTGCAAAATCATTGGTCAAAGGAGAATCAGAGAGATTACCCCCTCCACATTATCTTCAATTTGTTAAGTCACTTGAAAATGATTGAGCGGAGTTTTCTAAAAATCACAAGTAAATATTGTCAATCATTAGACATTCGTAATATCACCGACACCAAATTGAAAATTAAGCAAATTCTTATGGCATCTCGATACTGCTTTACTGACTTAATTCGAATAATGTCTGGAATCTATAAGTTTAGAAACACACCATGAGTTTGATGTATACAATTGATATCGGCAGTGCACATCTCTCCACATGCTCTTTTTAGCTGGCATTATCATTGCAAAGAACATCGCTTTCATTGTTTACCGATATAAGAAGCGATTGTGCTGCAGAAACATGCTTCTATAAAAGTGATACTTTTGATTATTTTACTTTTATTGCTCTTAAGTTGTAAGTTCACTGTTCATTCAAAGAAGATGCCAAGTTGTTTCAAACCATAAATTCCCTCCGCTCTGTGTTCGAAAAGGCGACATACTGAATAACAGAGTATGTTAGTGTAATAGACATCATGGCGGTCGGCAGTAATACGCCGAATGTTCATTGAATAACCACATAATATTCCTTAAAAACATTGTAATTTATATAGCTTGCAATCCAATAACTATTTTATTTTATTTAATCACTATCTGTTGTCTGAATGAAACCTGATAATTGCCTGAGAAGCAATTACATCACACTAAGATAGGCGAGAGTGAAATTTATTGCTGGCAACTCCCCTTCACTCTCTCAATCGAGTTACAACGGCAAATCAAATTCGATTTTTGTTCGACAGCAGCTATCGGCTGATAGCTTTCTCAAGGGGGGGGGACAACAAGACAAAAACAGAATCGCGACGCTAGAAAGAGTTAGAAAATCTGGGAATAGGCCAAGTGTTTATTTTGATAGAAAATATAAAAAGTATACGAATTAGACAAATTATGGTAATCTCCAATACGTATTTCATTGACCACCGGTCAATATCATCAAGGAGTATAAAAAGGATGATGAATTCATAGCTTTAACTTATTTCAAAGTACAAATTTCAAAATGATATTGATAAGGGCCTACAGATTGCATGTAGCAAAATAAATCTCTGTAGTCTTCCGTCTCAGTCCGGCTGTTAAACTTAAGCTTGCACTTACCTATATAAACAGTTTCACAGAGTCTAACATCTACACTATAATTGTCCCGGCCAATGATATCAACTTTGATATTGCGTGTGTTATTATCACATTGTTGAAGGTGTCTATGTACAGATGAGCATAGACATGAAAGTGAGACCCATTCAGGGAATTATAGATTATATCTTTTGTTCTCATTAGGAGTAAAATCCTTTCGTGGGATAGCAGACATCCATCTTGAATGTAGAGCAGGGTCTGTTGGAAACTGAAACATCGAGCATTTCTCAATGACCTAATTTTCCTGGGCTTATAGCCACTGCGACAATTAGGAACGCAGCACAAAAACACCATCGGTTGAACGTTGTCTTTAAAATATATGTTACACGGTAATGCACGTTATGGCGAGCGAAGTTGAGAATCGGACAGTCTGATAGTCAGCAAGACGAAGCAATGTCCCAGCTAACACATTTACACATAGGTAATGAAAGGTGTGAGTCACGTTATCGCATGCATTGGAACTTGGAAGGGACAGCTTCTCGCTCTATCTTTGTCATGTAAGCAGTCACTGCAGCGCGAGATGTTAACCCTCTCCCTGTCAAGGCAGATTTCGCAACATCGTGCGTTGTTCTTCCCGATACACTATCTATAATTCCCTGGACCCATTGTATCTAACTGTACTGGCCCTAGCAAGAAACTCTCATGGTTTTATCCACATTCTTGACTCCTCTACTAGAATTGATAACTGGTCATTTGAAAGATAGCTTTGAGCTAATAAACGCAATAAAGGATCACGAAAGCATGACAAACTTCACATGCAGCTATGATATATCAGCTATGCACACGTCAATCACAATAGAAGACGCGATAATGGCTACAATTAATTTCTTGCAAGTGAATAATATTCCAGAGGGATCTCTATTTGCCAATTGCAAACTTTTTTGCAAGTTATTTTGAATAGTACTTATCTTCAATTTATGAACCGCATCTTTAAGAAAGATAGAGGCCTTCTGATGGGATCATCGCTATCCGGTATTCTAGCCATTATCTTTATGAATGGCATTTGAACAAAGTGCTCTCCAGACATTGAACCAGGCACCATTATTCAAGCACTATGTTGATGACTGCTTTTCTTTATTTGAAGATGAATCATAAGCTCTACAATTCCTGAACGTTCTGAATTCACGACATCCTTCAATTCAATTTGAAATTGAATTACATTCAACAGTTACTGGATTTTACAGTGCATGTAAGTGAAACTAATGAGAAGACTTTCAAATTCTATAAAAAAAATGCCAAAAAACATTATCAATTTTAATTCCCATCTTCATACATCCTCAAAAAGGTAATATTATACGAAATGAAAGGAAAAGAATAAATCAAAGATGTACAACAAGAAAAGATCGTGTAACGAGCGGACGAGAATTCGATGATGTTCTTGCATTGAATGACTGTCCTCATGACTTCATCCGATCTACAAAAAGAAACAACCATTTACACATACAAAACAAGAAGAAGAGTGATAATCGCATGTTCCTTCGATTACCCTTTATTTCTGATAAAGTAGATCGCGATGTCATACGAATCTTCAGAAAAGAAAAGATAAACATTACACTAGTTCGCCGCAGTCAGACATTAAGAAAAGTGATAAACAATAAACGCAAGACTGATAAAAATGTACATTAACCCAATGTCCCATAAAAGACAAGAGATTATGCTTCCAAAAGAATATCATATATAAAATCACATGCATAAATTGTCAAAAATTTTACATTGGAAGCTAAGTAAGACCACTGCGGGTTAAAGAGCACGTCACAATCAATTGTACATAGACACCTTCAACAATGTGATAATAACACACGCAATATCGAAGTTGATATAATTGGCCGGGATATACAGGGTGATTCAAAAGTCGCCATACATAAGGAAAAACCTCTCTTTATCCAGAAATACATTTATTAGAGCAACAAAACAAGAAAGTAAAGCATGGAGTGAACTAAATCAAGTGCTCTATATGAGCACCCTCCAGTAAAAGGCAGCTTCGAATGCGTTCTTCCCAATTGCGTCGCACTTTAGTGAGAATGTCAGGTGAAATGCTACTGCAGGCCTCACAAATCAGGTTCTTCAGATGTTCCAATCTCTCAGATTGACGCGATACATCATAGCCTTCAAAATGGCCCCACAAACAAAAGTCAAGTGGTGAGAGATCTGGTGACCTCGGCGGCCATTGCATTGGACCTCTGCGGCCGATCCAATGGGCCGGAAATTGTTGGTCCAACCATCGACGAACACAAAGTCCATAATGGGGAGGAGCACCATCCTGTTGGAAATACGTAGGAAAATCTCCGTCTTCCGTCAAAAGGGATGGCATGACATCCTCGGCAAGAAGCTTCAGATATCTTTCAGCAGTCAAGCTGTCTTCGAAGTAAAAGGGTCCAATTATCCTGATATTCCACAATCCGCACCACACCATCAACCTCTGAGCACCTTGCATCTTCGATAGATCCATCCAGTGCGGATTGACATCACTCCAGTATTGAATGTTTTGCCGGTTAACTTCTCCATTGACATAAAAGTTGGCCTCGTCCGAAAAAAGGATTCCACTGGAGAAGTCAGAGTACTTGTCCATCTCGGAAATGGCCCACTCGCAAAAACTCCATGCGACGGTCCGGGTCGTCCTCGGTAAGGTGCTGCATCATTTGGATCCTAAACGGATGCCACTTGTTCTCCTTCGCAATGCGGACGATGCTGAGCTGACTGACTGCGATTTCTGCAGACAACAGACGTGTACTTTTGGTTGGACTGTTGGCGAAAGCGGCCAGAACATTCGTAGCGGTGTCCTCATCAGTTGATGTACGTGGGCGTCCACTTCTTTTTCTATCTTCCACGCTCCCAGTTTACTTGAACTTGGCGATGAGTTTTGCGGCAGCATCGTGAGTGACCTGTGAACCGCCGCTGTGCCGTGCGTTGAATTCTGCAGCAACCTTGCGACAGCTTCCCGTTCCAGATAGGAGAACAATTTCGATACGCTCTTCTTTTGACAAAGGCATTGCAGACAAGACAAGAGTGACCTGACTTTGACCGCATTCAAACTTTGCTTTTAACCATTTCGATTTCTACGAAGACTAATCACTTCTCAAGACTACGAAGAACAATATCGAAATCGATGACTACGGACTAAGAAGCCTTAGCTTTAGAACAAAGCATGTGTGAATTCAGCCCCATTCATACAAGCAACTCTTGATAGCATACGACTCGGTGCACATGGATGCCAAAAAATGTCCTATCAAATCTACCACACTGCAACCAAAATGTGATTAATCGGTCAAATTGCGTGTACAATAATGAATTCTAACTTAATTCACGGAAATACACGTATATCTGTACAAATAATCTCAAGATTACACCACGCAAGAACTTGGCGACATATTTTTGTATTTTCCCTATGTATGGCGACTTTTGAATTACCCTGTATAATATACATAATATACATATATGTGAATAGGTAAGTGCAAGCTTAAGTTAAACAGCCGGACTGAGATGGAAGACTACTGAGACTTATTTTTCTACATGCAATCTCTAGGCCCTTATCAATATCCTTTTGAAATTTGCACTTTGAAATAAGTTAAAGCTATGAATTCATCATCCTTTTTATACTCCCTGATGATATTGACCGGTGGTCAATGACATACGTATCGGAGATAACCATAATTTGTCTAATTTTTCAATAATATTCAATGATTATTCAATAATTTGTCAATTTTTATATTTTCTATCAAAATAAACACTTGGCCTATTACCAGATTTTCTAATTCTTTTATAATGCTCGGTCAGGACATCTTTTTACAGTTAGAAAGATGGTTCATTATCAGAGCTGAAAGTGGACGAATGGTTGTGATGACATGGCGCTGATTCGAACTGTGCTATTGTTGATTGAACTCACTAAGATTATGATTAATGCAACCTCGTAGACAAAACTATAACTTTACAACTGAACAATCCATTTCATGCACTTTGTAACCATTTAAACACTTCCTCAAAGGCGAAGTGAATATTTTGTCTTGTACGCACATATTACTATGTACAGGGTGTCCGCGGCTTTTCAAGACCGAAATTCCAGGTTATTCCAGCTTTTCCAGGTCGATTTAACCAAAAATCCAGGTTTACCACTTAATAATTCTAATCATATAAAGCATAAGACTAAGTGGAGCCCAATCTTAATTATTGATCTAAACAAATTGATGACCTCTCCGACTATGGTCATGTACATACACTGATAATAAATAAAGTCATATCTTACACATCATGTCCATATATATTCGTAAAATAATGATTTCACACAAATTGTACAATTCAAAAGTTAAAATCCCTTATGCGCACACACATTGATGTACCACAATACACTGGATTCATAAGGCATAATTATAGACGATGAAATCCACTTTCTCTCGATTGAACGTAGTTGAAAATTCGAAGAGTATTCAAGATTATTTCGACATTCATAATTCCGTCCAACCATATCAAATCGATAGAAAGTAACCATCACCAACATTATTATTATATGGAATGAGACAAAAACAATACTCAGCATTCACACTCATATCTTCAAACCATGCCATATAGCCAGAATTATCAGTGTGCATTAGCCAATCACGGATTAAAATAACATCACAATGTTTATTGATTTTTCTACATTCATATCGCATCAATAATACAAAATTCTGAAAAAAAGATAGAGATGATTGACAAATTCCATCCACAATAATATGTTCAGCATTATACATAATTCAGAATACCTCTTTTTCAGTTTTACATTTCCATTTTTATGAGACCATTTCTTCTACGATGTTATATTAAGATAACATGCGATTACAAACCCGCACGAAAATAAATGGGTGTGTTCTTACGTATGATACATACCCTTTATCATACGTATGCAAAGGTATGCGAAAAGGGGTATGAAACATGGTATGTTCATACGTGTGAAATGTAACGCTTTTCATACGAATGAATATGTATGTGAAATGCATACCTTTGCATACACCGTGCGAAATCAGGCCGTATTAATACGTATGTTCGCATATGCACTTTGCATACCCTTTCATACGTGTGCAAGGGTATGCTTTTAGCATACGTATGCAGGAACGGCTAATCATACGTACTTTTGCACGTGCGAAATCAGGCCTGGAAGTACTTATGTTCGCATATGCACTTGACATACCCTTTCATACGTATGCCAGGGTATGCATTTAACATAGTTTTTCATGTTAGTGCTATGAACAGCTAACATACACGTGCTTTTGCTAATGCATACGCGTAGATCCCACGTTTAGAAACCCATTATTTGGACGCATGCATTTTGGAAATTGCATTACAAATGAAATTGATTCATGAAGCGCACAGCTTAAAGTACAACTTAGATTGGACTGAAGTTGTCCAGAAAAGCTCAATTTGTCTTTGGATGCAACACTCATAAAACTCGGAAAAGGCAGGAGAACATTATATTCTGCAAAAGACTCTATTACTAATTACTTTTGTGATGATTGAGAAAATCAAGTCCTTGCGGCACCAAATTGTGCGCTTTTCATCTGTCATTATTGGGTTAAAAAATGGATTACAAATCTGTTTAGTCTATTCAAAGTTCTTCCAAATCTTCGTTATTTTCACATTCTTCGTCATCTTCTTCGTTTTCTTCAACACTATCCACATTGTCTCCACTTTGCCCTCCCTTCCGTCGCTTCGCCTCTTGATTCATCTTTCTGACTACTTCATTGACCTTTGTCCCTGTCACTTCAACACCTAAGATCTTCGTCGCCATCGCTGGAAAGTAAAAAAATGGCATGCATAATATTAATATGCTATAATTAATGCATGTACACATGGAAGGCCTATATAAAAAATTAATCAAATATTCTCAAAATATATAATTCTATCTCTATGCATACGTGCTTGACTACACGTGTATACATAATAATCATATAAACAATAATAATAACGTTTATTTCATAAAGCCCCATTAATTGAAATCGTGGGGTACAGATATACATGCATTATGTCAAAAAGACAAAATCAGTATGTATTTATACGCATCTTACTAGAATTAACTACAGACATGTTTTCAAGTCCAAGCAAACAAATGATATATACTGGAGGACTCAGTTACGTATAAGCCACTTACATTCTACTGCGAGCATTCTCTTCCTGTCCATTGCAGGCTTTCCATCAAAACCTTTCGGGGTTTGAGTTTTCAGCTCTGCCACAGTGAACGCCTCGTTTATCCCTCTTCTGATTGCCCGGGATGCCGAGGCAGCAACCTTTGGCAACATGTCCACGCTGTCGATGCATCTTCTGGAGAAGGTCACGCCGTTGTAGGTGCACTCCTGAACCGCAGGCGATGGTGTCGACTGCATGGCCTCCAGGCGCTGGGTCACGGCCGATAGGCGGTCGAAGATCATGCCGATGTCTACACAACAAGAAAAATGCTCTAGAGTCAACTGCATGAATGTTTGAATTGCGGGCGTTGTGGCATATAAGCAATCTATCTAAGAAATGGAGTCGATAATTTCGGCAATATTTTCAAGCATTTTTGTATTCACACGCATTTCCTGTATGATTTCAATATATTTATAAAGAAATCGATGAAAAAGTTAATTTTCATGCTTTTAATATACGCGTCTCTTCATGAGGAGGAAAGAAGTTCAGGGCATGCATGAATTTTTATTGTCAATCAATTACACGTTTGGCATATTTAATGATTATCAATTCGAAGTACAGGCCTCACAGCAACTAAGCATGCAAAAATAGGAGGTTAAATTTAGTAGTGTAAAATGGGTCAAAAAGAGGACAATGAACATGTTTTTCGACCAATCCTTATTTTTTTTGTTTATTTTCTTGCGGTTTTCAGCTCTCTCCAAATTAATTCAAATTAAAAAATACTGAGATTTCAACAAATTCCAAACAAGTGGTGTCATGAGTTTTTTTAATTAATGGGATGCGATTAATGGCAGCCGAATTTTGATTTCTTCAATCGAAGATGGAAACAGTACTCAAGTAGCATTTATGCTATGGAGAAGAAAAGTCTCTATACGATTTAACAAAGCACTAACTTAAATCAGCGAATATTTGTCGACGTCATCAACGTCATTGAATATACCTTATGAGCCTTAGAAAACTATTGTTCCATTGACGCTTATTTGATTTCTTAGGGCACTATAGAAAAATATTCACACTATAAAAAAACACGAGGAAAAATGGCGTAAATTCAACTATCAAAAAATCCAGATAGAATAAAGTGGAAAATAATAGAATAAGTTCCAGTGTAGAGGCTACGTTATCAAAAATGTGCACTGTAGATATTTATAGGCACCTGATATTGGCCAACTTTATGGGCTTCGTCAATGTCCCAATGTACGAATTTGTCTCTCAGGCACTGATGAAGTACAGCAAATTCCGAAAAATAGGAAAAATAGGACAAAACCAGAAAATAGGAGACCCTAACCGAAAAAATAGGACAAATCTTCAAAAAGTAGGAATAATAGGAAAAATAGGAGGTCTGTGAGGCCTGGAAGTATATATATGAAAAATGCGGGAACAAGTACCTGACAATTGCCGAATGTTGTCTGCTTGATTAGAATTCCGCTCTTCCAAAATCGTGATTTTTTCTTTCAGCAGCTGATTCTTCTCGTGAAGAACTTTACAGCTTTTGCATTCAGCTGAAAGGAGATCAACATCAACTAAGAAAAATATTTTTTGTTTAAACTAACTGGAAATTACTAACCTGTAGACGCCACTTGAACTTGATTTTTTCTTTTCCTTGCTGATGTGTTCTCCTCTTCTCGGCTGAATGAGCTTATCATTGCCTCCTGTCTGGCATCTTTATGAATGCCATCCTGAGCTACATGGCAAGTGACATCTATAAAGCTCTAATTTCAATGTTTGTGTTATGATTTCAATGAATATGATTTTATCAACTTCAATGTTCGAGGACACAATGCTCTGCTTTCATCCATTTCCTTCTTTAGTTCTTCGACTTCACTCCTCAATGATTTCGTCCCACTTCGCCAACGGCTACTTTCTGAGGCCAATGACAGCGATTGTACTGTAGTATGAGTAGTACATTAGAACACGCTAAAATCTCTAACCATTTGGGATCAAATATCAATGAAAATACGGAAAACGAACGAGTAAATAGAAATTTAGAGCTGAAAACTAGTAATCTAGTGAAATTAGAAGAATTACAAAGAAATAAAAATAGGGTTATCTTCAAAAATCTCCTGAATCTTAAGATGATTGTGAATAGAGCAGCATTCATAACACACGTGCGTCATGTACGGTTGTATACGGTATGATACATGTGAAAATAAAAAACAATACCTGTACATAAAATCCGATCATATATTCATCGACAGAATTTGCTTATGCAGATTACATAAATATGAAATTACAAAAATTACCTATGAATTACAAAATTGAATCTATCAATAGAACAATACATGCTAAATACCATACGTCTGGTCCTTTGGAAATAAATCTTCAATCATTTCCATGTATACATTAGTGTCTTCTCGTTGTCAGTGGATTAAGTGAATAGTTCACAAATTTAATTCACAGCGAACTATCGTAATGATCACGCTTTAATGAATTGCCCACCCGAGTCGAGGAGCACCTCTTAATCCGTTGCATGGAGCGACCGCCCCTTCACGCGTGTCGAGGAGCACCTTCTCCGTTGCATGGAGCGACCGCCCCTTCACGCGTGTCGAGGAGCACCTTCTCCGTTGCATGGAGCGACCGCCCCTTCACGCGTGTCGAGGAGCACCTTCTCCGTAGCATGGAGCGACCGCCCCTTCACGCGTGTCGAGGAGCACCTTCTCCGTTGCATGGAACGACCGCCCCTTCCCGCGCGTCGAGGAGCACCTTCTCCGTTGCATGGAAAAATAGCTGCTTCCTCCTGTTTCATTATCATCAGTGCATTCGAACGAATGACACTGATAAAAATCAAAACTCAATCGAACGAACGTACGAATAACATACAGAGACCATGTGATAATGCACTGAAGCAGAGGTGCAGTCCAGGGCCATGAGTCGATATCCTTTGTAGACATCTCGCTGAAGAGATTCCGGAAGTATGTGACTTTGAGACCAATTGTGAATGTAAACGCATAAAAGACAATACAGTAGGCCTAACTGTATTTTAATTGCATTGTAACTGCACAGTAACTGAATTGTCTTGTATGCGTGTATATGCCCAATTCCACTGATTTTGTTGCTAAAATGGAAATCTAGTATCATCATCTCCTGCTTCAGTACAATCAAGGTTCTGCAAATAGCAAAGGCAATTCTCTGCCTTAACATTTAACATGTCAACATTCACACTGGACGCTTACCTGCTCAGGTTCTTCAGTTGAAACACGCAGCGCATGTGAAAGAAACATTGAAAAGTGTTTGAATGCATACTGAACAGACGCATGAATAGGTATGAATTTTGCATATCGCTTCATACGCATAATTTGGTATGCGAGATTCATCCCATCAACATACGTATGAATTTTGCATATCGTTTCATACGTACGATATGGTATGCGAGTTTCATCCCATCAACATACGTATGAATTTTGCATATCGTTTCCTACGTACGATATGGTATGCGAGTTTCATCCCATCAACATACGTATGAATTTTGCATATCGTTTCATGCGTACGATATGGTATGCGAGTTTCATCCCATCAACATACGTATGAATTTTGCATATCGTTTCATACGCACGATATGGTATGAAAACTTCATACGTATGCTGAATAGGCATGAAAACATAGTATGAAACATACCCATTTATTTTCGTGCGGGAAAGTTATATAATAGCAATATTCCAGGCTTCCTTCCCAAATTCCAGGTTTTTCCAGGTCAAACCGCGAAAGTCCAGGTTTTTCCAGGTCGCGGACACCCTGCATGTAGCTTTCGAGTCAGTGGACAATAGATGGTCTACAAAACGAGACTGGATGCTTCAAAATATCACCTTAAAAGGAATGCTTAACTTGGAAACCTACCGCAAGCCCCTGATAGCCATAATAATGACTATGTCTAGGGATAATGCATAAAACAGCACCTATTACATTGGATCTACCAATGTTTCACAGCATTAGGCAGATTCCTTACATAAAAGAGGTAGGCCTATATGAAGAGACGCATTAATTCACTTTTCAGTACAGAAAATATTTTCATATAACTAGGGCCTTCATCGACTTAGGTCTTTTTAAAACACGTAAAGATGACAAGAACAAAGTTACAGCTTGCCTGATGACAAGAACAAAGTTACAGCTTGCCTGAAATGAGAAATACAATGTGTAATGGCAAGTTGCTTACAATTACATACATTTCTTAAAAAGACAATAGATTTCGAGTGTCCACATTCAGGGACCATTCAGCAGAGAAGAACCATAATATGTGACTAAAGAAAACATCTATTACAACGACACATCGAAGTCAACAAAAAATAAAAAATCTTCGACTTTAATGAATGCGTTTGTAAAGCAAAACGTGCGCCTAATTGAAATTTGATGTCTGGCATCATGACAATCAATAACATGTGTGTAAAAGCAAAAGATGGTGAGCGAATAAAATCTTTGCACAATACTGGCAAGAAGCCCTTCATGTCGTTGTTTGTAGAAAAATTGGGGAATTTTGCGCCAGATGCAAGGAAAAACATCATAGAAAAGATAAGCAACCACTTTCGTGCACCACATTCTCGAAAAATTTTCCCGATTTTCAAGAAGCTGAAGCCACTCCGAGAAAAGGGTGATCAATATTTGATCACGGCCAAATTCTTTTGTTCTTTTTTTCAAACAAAATTTCGTGTAGCGCAAAGTAACACTTTTTTATCAATAAAATCCACAACTACACTTTCAATTACGTAGTTGATAACAAATTGATATATGACGTTTTCGTAGCAATTGATTGACGAAAGCATGTTTTACAATGATATTTCGATTTAAAATGCATCGGTACTCCTTTGGATCTGAGAGCATATCTTTGTTCTTTATGCATTTCAAATGCAAGGTCAGAGAAACACTTTGATCGTGTGAAATACTATTTATTAACCAGAACTTGTGCAAGTGAGAGTACTGGTGTAAGAGATTCACCTGTATTAGTGAGATTAGTAATAATAACTCTACAGTTCTCAGCCACTGAGTTGACTAAGTTTCTAGCTTATGTGTAATATACGTTTACTAACATGAATATCTGTCGAAACATACTCGCACGTCTGATCTATTCATGTCTACGAAATGTGACAGGCTATTATTTAACTCTACACTATGAAGATTAAAACTATTTCAACTCTCTAGGAGACAATAAGTAAATAATAATAGCACATGTCTTCCTTTGCATTGATCTTTGCAAGCTAACTAGGCTAAGACATGTCATTCAAATTACACATTTTAGCCTATACATGTCTAGAAAGCAATTGCTAGCTGCGCTGGATTAGTTTTCGAGACTCATTCGATGAGAGTCTCTTTCATGTCTCCAACTCAATGGTATGCAATGACTAAAAAAGTACATACATAATGTGCATATTATAAAATAGCCAATAATATTTCGAGATTTTTCAGTATTGAGGTGCGTTTCAGTGATTTAGCCAATAGATTCCGAATAGTTGAGGGTACTACATGAAAACAACTTAGGAGGAGCAGCACCAATCTTTAGGGCCCCGCGAGTCACTCAACTCTCAGATTCGAGTTTTGCTGCTTGAGTACTAAAATAGTCAGAAATGTGCCTGTTATATTGACATACATATGCAGTGTCTTGTATTGATAATATTATGTATGTATTTGTTATATATTGAAAAGTATGTGTTTTTCTAACCTGCAATGGCGAATTAAGTAATTTTGAATCACTGTTAAATCGCGCACTAACACAAGCAGCAAAACTTATGAATCAATATAATGATTGTCAGGACGCTCCTATTGATAAGGAAGTACCAGCGTTGCCATCGGGCCTCGAGACCCCATCCGCGCAGGCAGTGTGTCGATGCAGGGTAGTATAAATGAAGGTCTAAACTCAAGCCTATGATATACTAGGAAATGGTATCCGCGAGCACTTACTTTTGGGAACATATTCGCTTTTTCTGGAAACTATCTACTAAGCAGTGGATTGGTAAATTCTTTTATGGAAAATCTTTACAAAAGGAAGGTTTCTGCTGCTGGAAACTCGTTTCTAGTCTGGTCTAGGTTTTATGAATATCCAGTGGGCCCTATTCTTGACCGTGCTAAAATATATCGTATTATTGTGAGCTATTTTAATGACATTCCCGATTTTCATTTCTTTATAAAGACTTGATTTTTGATACACTGATCAAAATGTACATATTAAATATTAAAACTGAGCTAAAAGTACTTGTTATAGAAATAAAAAGTAACTTTGTTTCAGCATTAACAATTTTTACGAATAAAATCATCTTATTATGAAAAGGACGGTATGCAAATTACCTCGTATATGTAATTTCACACGTTTTAGAATAATCTATTAATGTGTCAAGTAAGATCTCAATACAATGACAAGTTATGAATAATAAAACGTCTATAATTAATATCCTCCATGCTATGATTAAAGCATATGAACTGATATAGAACGTCATAAGTCACATAAGGCGTCATAACAGACATAGCAGCAAACATGACTAACACGTAAATGGGAAAATCGATCAAGGCTATTTGGCAATGTCAAGTCGATTTTTGGTTCAGCAATTATTTACAACAGATAGAACCCAAAAAATTATTGGTGATGACTACGATGACTAAAAGTGTAGACTTCCTAATCAGCGTATTTTCTACATATAGTAGAAAATACGTCGTTTTGTAGTGAATATGCTACCTTTTTGGCTACGGCTGTAAGAGATTTGAGATTGAGGTTCTTAAAACTCATGAAAATGCAAGAAGCAAGAAATGTCTTGGCAAAAGCCAGACTGTTGTTATAGACATTTGTAATGCAGCACAACGTTGACCCATCCACGACAACAGCACGATTGTTACACAAAAAGCGTTTTTGTCAATAATGCTTCTTAAGCACAATTTCATTTTTCCGTGTAAACAGGAACGAAGTTCAGTGAGTTCAATGGCTGTCACTGCTCGATAGGTTCTTCAGTCATTTGAATTTCGAAAATGAATTATTGAAATCATCACTCCGTCAATTTCGACAAGTTATTTATTTGTCGAAAAAAAATTATTTCTCGCGCGCGCGCGAGAGAGAGAGAGACGCGTTTCATCGTGTGGACAGTGTCCACAAGCCATCACATCAGCAAATAAGCAAATCGTCAAAATTTGAATAACATGATACCTCTCAACACGTAGGCAGTCTCCACTTTCAGTTCTAAAGAATCAAATAGTATCTTTATCTCATTAGAATGTAGCTATTGTGAAAGTATACAAAAAAGCAAGACAAACCTAGCGTTGAGTACCTGCCACCAAAGATTAAGCGACTATATGTCGGTATTAGATTAAAGGGTAGCGGTAAACTGCATGTCGAAGCAGAAAGAACTGATCTAATGGCCGTGACAATTTCAGATACGGGTCCGATAGCGGTAGTATTTCAAAATCTTTACTTGTGTTTTTCAACCGTGACTTATCTTGTAGACAACCATACAAATTCCATTACATGAACTATTAAACTTACCTTATCAATTAGCTCAGTTGGATTTATTCCACCAGCGCTTGAAGGAGGGGGATTGGATGCTGAAGATTGGCTTGGATCTGTCTCATGTACAGGTTGGCCAGGACCAGGGGAGCTGTTCGCAGAAGGCTGTGATCCAGGGGGTGGATTTGACAAGCGACGAACATTTATGGTAGTGGCAATCGCCTGCCGCTTTTCTGGTGGCTCTCCAATTGTTGTTGGCACTTCATCATTGGGAGGCATAGGTTTGGGTGTAGTCGTAGAGCCTTCTACTGGAATCTTTAGGACTTCTATCTGCGGATGTGGATGCGGGTGTTGAGGCAAAGGTTGTGGGACTGACTGCACTGGTGTTGGGACCGGCTGAGTCATAGGCTGATTGCTGGGTGGAGGATGTGGCATCATTGGCCTTTGATTAGGCGGCATTGTACTCATTCGACCAGGCGGTCCAGCGCTCGGTATGACTGACTGCGTTGTGTAAACTGTACTTGGTTGACCCGGCGGACCATGCCCGGATGCCATAGACGAAGTTGGCGAGCTGAACATGGGGACAGTCGAAGGTGGAGGTTGTGAAGGAGCCATTGGAAGCTGAATTGCAGCGGAGGCAGGAGTGTTTCGTTGTGCCGATTGTGAGCTCATCGAAGGAAGAGGAATACCCGGGTTTTGTGGCGAACTTCGCAGTCCAGGTACCATTTGAGGAGGAGGCATAGCAGAATTGGGCACACCGCGCTGCTGTTGCTGTTGTAGTATTGGACCTGGAACACCACCGGACGGACTTGTTGAATGCATGGGACCGCTGCTTCCTCGAATGCCACTCATACCCGGCGAAGTATTTGCCTGCTGGTGATTGCGTCTGCCGGTCGATACCGGAGTAGGTTGAGTAGCATCTTCGTCATCATCATCAATGCAGATGGGCTCTTGAGGTCCCTGTCGACTGGGGAGAGACTTCAGATGTGCTTTTGGTTTGAGGTACAGAATACCTTCATTTCCCAGGAGAGAATATAGATCGTATGCCATTTTAGAAGTGACAGGAATCAGGTGTCGTTGATTGCCTACAAAATCAAATGAAATTAAGTGACTGCACAACAGCACTTATTTGATGATATACCAATGACGATGATAACAAATGCATGTGCTTGAGCCTGTTGACAGACTATCGCTTACGATATCGGAGAAGTAATAACCCCCGCACGCTAGTGACCAGGAGGCAGATAGAGACCAAATTTAGGGACCATCCACTTTACCCCCTAGGATGTGTTCATGTTCAGCGGAAATAAAATGGAGGAGAGTGAGTGAAACAAACGCTTCAGTTGATAAGGACACTGAAATCCATGTGAGCTGGGATACCTATATGCTATCACATAATGGATATAGAAGATCGATATCCATAAGTTCTTTAAGAAGTACAGGCATGCATTTGCCAACCCTATAGTTGCAGAAACATATAAAGAAGGTTGTGAAACAGGTCTAGATAATTAATGAAAATAATTGAATAAGCATTTTATTGTTGGAATTCTAAGCATTATTATGAAGTTAAAAGTAAAAAATTGCTGACAGTTTTCAAATATACAATTTCTGTAGGTTGATCGCAGTGCTTCACTCATTAAATGCGTGGAAGTATTGCACTAAGGAGTTCGACAGACAATAACTTCGGACAACTTCTCTGCTTAGCAAAATAAGTCCGGACGAACCGGAACATCTACAGCCCTGTAGTTTGCAGAAATGGAAACGAGGTGAAACAAGATCAAAAAACAAGCTAACGACTGGTTAATTTTTGATATGCTAAATATGATTTAAAAGAAAATTATTATATCCTAAAATGTCTAAAAATTTGAAATGCTCACTAGAAGGACAAACAACGGTTCTCCTCTCCTCATGTGTAATGAATTGGCGAGTAAGCCGTTCTTTTCAAAATTATGTTTGTCACTTCTATATTGAAAAGATTCTTTTTAACAGTCTGCCCATCTAGATACTAAGAGGACAGGTCTGTGTCCAATCAAAATACCAGATCTAGCTAGCAGAGCGGGATTACGCTATCTAAAATCTATCAGGTGGGTAGGAGAAAATTATTAAGTTATAAATCATGAGTGATTCATGATTAGCAGTATGGATGTGGGATACATGTTATAGGATTCTATCTTATCTTCTTGATTGGAAGTTTACACATCATCGCCATTCGCCAAAAAACAATACACTATCCTACATTTAGTCATATTTGAGGAATTTCTCATAGTTTTGCTATATTTGAGGATTTGAGGAATAATAAACAAATTTGAGGAATCTGAGGAATTTGAGGAGTAATCACAAGCTTGCATTTTTAGAAAGCAGAATAGTTTCTCTACGGAAGTAAGGGCTCTTAAGTTAACAATGTATGTATTTCATACATCTGTTCCTTAACGGCGGCAAACGATTGCAAAAAGTTAATAGAGATGCCATACTGCATTTACATAAGAATTTCATATAGACATTCATATAGTTATCCAAATTTGCAACTTGATAAGAGAAAAATCATGTAAAAAAGCCTTAATTTGATAATTGTCAATTACCTGATGGACGATAATGGTAAGTGAATCCAACACGACTCAAAGCAGGTACTCTCGGATATCGTCGACAAATTTGAACCATTAGTTCGTCAGCCGTGCAAGTAGTATTCACCATCTGTCGACGGTCAGTGGGTGATGTCATGCTGAGACCAAAGCCTTGGCGGGTAAGATCATTGGAAAGATCAGAATCCGGAGCTACATTCATGTCAGGGGTAGGTAGCAAAAAAGTATTCATTGCCCAAAAGATGCCGACACCATTGGCGATAGTACTGCGCTTTTTAGCCAAAGAATTGTCGTCCTGCAAAAAATAGATAAAAAGATCAAAAAGCATGAAAGGAACTTAAAGGAAAAGAAATTGTGTAGCTGAATCCGTAGAGGTACCAATTTTTCCAAATACATTTTCAGTCATAGTAATTCGCATCTTACCTACTGCGCTCTTATTGTGCATTCAATGAACTTTATAGAGATTTGTGCCACAATATGTAATAATCAGACAAGGTCAAACTCCATCCAGCAATCAAAAGCCCCGTTTCATCCCGCTTCAGTAAATTAAGATAAGGAAGCAAATAATTAATGGTCAATCCACGCAATCAGTCACGTTGAAAAATCATAAAAAGCATCAGCCAATGGTTTAAGGAGCAATACCGGTACTTTTTGTACTCTTCACAGTCATCGTTTCTGGCATGGGGATAGAAATTGTCCACAAGAATAGGTTGACCCGCCTAAGATTTGTGGGTTTCAGAGAAACAATTTCAGCGTTGAGAATATTACGGTAATCGAACTGTGGCAAGAACTGTCCAAAGGAGCATCAATCTTCACATCAACATAGTCATGTGCTCTCCGACAAAGTCTCCTTGACGATCTTGAACTCGGGTTGAAGAGAGAAAGACGTTCAAAAAAAAGAAATATTGTCGTTCAAAACTGAAAAGGTTTCTAGCTCAACACCTGCACAATCCCAGTGTAGAAGTCAACCAGCTAAAGTTGTAGACGTTGTAGTCAAAAAAAAAGAAAATGTTAGCTAACAAAGTATATTCCAATAAGCACTACAGTGCATTCGAACAAAGCCATTTTTTAAGTTTGTCGTTTCACTTAAATTCTGTGCTAAGCCGTTCATTTCATCGATATCACTAAAAAAATCAGTTCATTCAGCAAGACGCCATGCTTATCGTAGTGTGCTTGTCACATTTTACACGGATGTGCTTGCATATCGACCATGTTGAGGATCTATAAAGAAGCAATTTCTTCGTACTATAAATCAGCTTTGCTTATATTGATGTGTAGCCTATTGTACAAACTTCATTATCCTATCAATTTAACAACAGCTTGTAAATAGAATCACTAAATATTGAATTGAATAGCGGCCATTTCATATCCAGTTAAGAATCATCAGCTAGTCTAGTTCACATTTCTAGACATCGACACATCTTCCTGCACAATATGCCGCCATACCTGGATTAAATTTGAGATGCACAATTCAATAATAATCTTTTGGCAATTACAGATAATTATGTACAATGTCAGATTGCTTCTCATTTATATTCATTATTCAACTGAGGATGCGACTCAATATTTAATGTCTATACTTCAAATAGCAGCGCATACGTACGATGGGGTGAATTTGGACAGTTTGAAACTCAACTCAAATTTTTATTAATTACTTAAAAGTAGAAAAATTACTAACAATTGATGTCAAAAGTTGCATCTGCATTAGTACAACGTGCTTACCCAGAATCACTTCCATCAAGCATTTTCTAGGGTATCTTTTTTTAGAAAAACATGTGTGTTTTAGAAAACATAAATTTGACTAGGTCCAAAAAGTAACGAAGGAAATTTCAGAAGTAAATTCACGCATGAATTCTAGGCTCTACGTGGATGCAAATGTTTGCAAAACTCTACATGCCTTGTGGTTTTCTTATGCATGGTCGAGTTGTTTTGGGAATTCGAATCAACTGGTCGCTCATTTATCACCAAGTTAACGGAAGGCACACTGTTTGTCAAACGGCATTGCCTGAATATGGAAGGACTCACAACGGTCGGTTATCGATCATCAAAATTCCGTTTTATTATTACACCCAATACGAAAATCGATGATGCTATGATATATTTGCATGTTTTCATATGTCAGGTAGTTAACAGAGAACATCCTGAATTACATCTTTAGGAAAAATTACATGATAAAAATTCAAAGTAGGCCTATTTGATAAAACACTAATATCACAGTAGCAATAATGCTCAACAATGAACATGTGATAATTTCATTATTGGAAAAGGGATATATGCTTTATGGCTTTAGTTGCCCTAGTGAGTGCGATTATGTCGGCGCATCCGCTGTCCAAAGTCACCCCATTTTGCCCATTTGGAGTGGGGTGACTTTGGACAGCATTTTGCTATACTCATTATCACTATTTCAGGAAGTGCAATAGACCCCTAAAATAAAACTAATCTAGGCAAAACAAAAAATATAAACTATAAAACTATATAACATAATTTATAACACCACAAGAAACTAACAAAATGAAGTTACTGTTTACTAAATAAATATAATTAACCAAGGTGGTGTACATGTAGAAAATATTAAGAGGATTGTTGATACAATGTGTTAATGTATTATAATATGTGCAAGCAAAAAAATGTACATGCATACGTACGTTCTTGTAATACCAAACAAAAACAATAAAAGATGATCAAACTGATCAATAGCCAATGAAATAGCAGAAACATCGAAAACATAGACATCTAAAACAATCTAGGTCGATCAACGATAAGATATCACCGAGAGAATGAGAGAACAGATATGAAGTGTGTGCACATGAATGTGCAATGTACTTTGGATACGTAATAGCATGAGAATTAAAAAAAGAACATCGAAAATCAAAATTGGAAAACCGGTTACGCAACTAGTCAATTTGTCGCTTTCGGTTTAGTTTCGCCAAATCATCTTGGTTATTTCGGAATCTTCTATACATACCGCGCGCGGTACATACATAAATGAGTTGTCAGTTGAAAAGTACAAGTTCTAAAAGCAATTGAGTTCAAAGGACTTGTGACTAACTCAAGTGACATGATTGGTAAAGCGATGATATGTTGACGGAATTCATCGACGTGATGCGTAACCGGCTTTGAAGATCGGCGTTCGTGCAATCACTTTGACTGCTTTGTAATCAGATAAAAATGCATGAAAACAAAGTAAATAATAAATCGTGTTGTCACCAAAACTCCTGTCCTGTGATCATCCAAGAAAACTACTTAATATGGTCAGCACTAAAGGTCTGTCACTTTTTCTGTTATTGCCTAATCCATGATATGTTTTCTCTTTAACGCCAGTATTTCTTCGTCAAGAGTCTCCCTGTCCAGATTCAACAAAGCTCGTTTGTTCTCCATCTCCTTCAAGATGTTGTACTAAGATCTATGGTACCATGTTGTTGTTCTTTCGCTTCACGAGCTTTCCTTTCCTCCAGGGCCAAGCTCCTCTTTCTACCGGCATTTCGACAAAAGGACAGAAATTCCTTCGTAATTGACACATTCAATGGTCCTCCAGCCTCTTTGACGCCATCACATGCATGGCGACTCGCAAACACTGAATCAGCCAGAAGATTCGGTTGCAACAGTGCTTTGTTCAAGCTGAATCCTCGTTCAACAACAGCGTTCCCATGTGAAAGGACAACGATCTTCTTTGTCACTTCGAGAATCGTGGACAAGCTCTCTTTCTCTTTCATAGCAGAGAAGTAGAAGGAGTCAATTCGGTAACAAAAAAGAATGAAGGAATTTATCTTCTCCTGAACGAATTTATCATTGATGAATGACCTCCATTGCTTCAAAGCTCTCTCTCAGTCAATACGATCCAAGTTGCCAGCCGCTACTAGGCTTTCAATTGTTTTTTTCCACACGCTTAGGACTCACTGATTGATTCATCACAACTGGTGAAAAGCCACTGAAATAACGAGTCAGGGAAAATGATAAAGGAGAGCGCTCTCTCAACTTTTTCACAATCAGGATTAGAATCGAACGACTATCTTTCCGAAATTGAAACACATCGCTTGTGCCAACGTTTCCCTTTCGCAGTATCTGTCGAGCTCCCATCCCAATATCGATGTCCGTGTCACGCTTCTATTTCGTTGCATCATTTAACGTGCAAAATGGTCTGACATAATATTAGTGAATGGTCCAGTATCTCCTTAACGTCACAAATTTTGCTTTAGAAGTAGTAGTAGGATTTCAGTACAATTTTCAAAAAGTAGTACACTCGCGCAAAAGTAGTACAAGTAGTACATCTTTAGACACCCTGTATGTAATATTAATAGGCTTCGAGATTATTGATTGTACACTTGTTTTCCTTCTGCCCTTCATTCACTGTCCTTCCCGATTAACCCACGTAGACCGATTCACAGTCCGCACAATTGAACGTGTAGAGACGACGCCAAATTACTTAGGAGAATATGTGCGTTTGCGCACCAGGGTCAACCTTAAAAGTTCTCGCAGATCTCATTCTGGTCTCAGCCACGGCACTATGATTAACCGAAGATCCCCCTTTTATATGCGGTTAAATCAAACGCCGAGACCGACTTCAAACTTTCATCGGGTGTCGTCCTCTAGGCTGAACGATTTTGCGCTTGACTCCAACTGTTCAAATTATAAAATTTTCGTTACGATAACATCGCTTCAGAACAAAGTTTTCAAAGCACCAACTCCTCTCTGCGTTTCATCAATATCAAATATCAATATGGAATGAAATGCAATGTAGTTTCCCCATAGGCAGAGCGCATTGCCACATGAGGGTCCAGAATACCTCTGTTTTGTTAGTCGTAAAATAGTAATATCGCTAGTTTGAGTTTTCTTCCAAATAAGCCAATTCTCATTGCAATAACCAGTATTTCGACTTACTTTTGAAGCAAATTGAACTAATAATTGAAGATTCAACATAAAGTGACATGACTATTGTCGCGCGCTCTTGTCAAAGGATCGCATATCACAAAATGTATTTATCTTAATTGCGCAATTTTTTACTGAACGGAATGTCAAAACAGCTGTATTTGATCAATGGTTCACGCTGATCATCATTTTGGATTCAAAATTGGCGTTAGCAATAATAATACAGATCATTAACAATTGCACAAAAATTAATACATTTTTAAGCATAATTCTCCTATCAAGGACGTGGTGCAGTAATTTCAATAGGCTCTATAGCATGAGAAATTTCATGTTCCTTAGGTTAATTCGACATAAGAGTCAGCAGATTTTATTTGGCATAGGATTTTAACATGACAACAAGGTTTTTAATAAAAAATTCACTGACAACATTAACTATTTATCAATCTTTTTGATGATGAATGGATTTTAAGATTCCGAGGACTCAAGAAGACACAGTACAAAATAGATTTTGAGCAAAATTGTTGCTCGAACACATCTAACGTTCTTGACTCTGTTCATTGAAGAGGATTCTTAATATCGAAACAATTTATACCTATCAAAAGGTCTACTTAAATTTGGCAATGCGCTTGGTCACTTGGGGTCAGCAGACATTTAACCCTTTCGCGACCGAAGTGAATTTAATAATATTGTCAGGAGTCATTGTGACGCGTTCTGCATGCACAATTTAAACTTGCCCCAAAATGCTGTCTATCCAATCGTGGTGACTTTGAGAAGAACTTTCATTAAAGGAACATGTGGTGCTATGGCGCATTTATACACTTCAAAGCATCACAACTGGCACGATGATCTGTTAAGAAACATATTATATATTGCGCAGTAGAAAATGCATATTCGATTCGATCTGATATTAGATTTCGTAGGTGGCCCATACCTCCCACCTAAAGTTGAAAAGTCCGTTTTTCTAGGTTTTAGTTTTCTACTATTTATTCAAAATTTAAGATTTTTTATGGGTAAATATGGTGCTACCTCTTATTCCTTGGTCTCTGAGACATTGTACAGTGGTGTAGAGGTACTCATTAATGGAACATGGGAAAATCTGCATCGTCCTAATCAGGGGTGGCCCATTCCTCCTCGCTCTCCCCTATCACATCAACCATGGGGTTAAGTGTGAAATTTTGGTAAGTTTCTTTACAAACACCTACAGAAATTAAAAAACAAATGAAATAAAAATAAAAATATGACCATTGAATCACACTCTTATCACTACTTTAAAAAATTACATGAATTTTCGCCTGATTACCATTACTGCGAAGTAACTGCTAAACCGATTTCTTTGAAAAATTGATTTGAATGTGCTAAAAAATTATATGTCAGTTTGGTTTAGGCACATTTTTTATAATGTTAAAGAAAGAAAACTTTTAATGATCTTGTAGGATTTTGGAAAAATTTCACTGGGTTATTGAGACAACCAACCATACTGAATCAGCCTGTAAAGTCTCATGTCTGGTTTAATTGCATAATTTCTCTATTAATATTTTTTGACCATTTGTGCACACGGTTCTGTGTACTAGCAATTTTTCCTCAGTCCAAGTTAGTGCACGACTACAAATATAACAGTTATCTAAATTCGTCAACTGAGAAAGTCAAGAGAACATTTTCATGCGGATAACGGACCTAAAAAATGTAGTCTAATGTTATTCACTTGGCTCATTCGCCTCATGTTTGAAGTCCCTAAATTGTAGATTCTGTGGACATTCTCCTAATCAGGCCCACATGCATGTATACTTATTTAATTTTGATTTTGTTAACTGAATGTTGTATAGATATTCAAAATTAGACATTCAATATGGGAACTTTTCATCTATGAAGCGCGGTCAGTGATTGGCAAATTTAGTAAAAGAAACATCACTGGCAAACTGGACTGACACGCACCATTATTTCAGTACAACGTACATTGTGCAACATTATACATGTACATTTGTATGGGCCTACTAATGTCTTTTTTTAGAATGACTCTTCAACATATTAAAACACATATTCGCGTTAAAACAAATTTCTCAAAGGGTCGCCTGTCAAACGAGTCAAATTGTTCACATAGATGACAAGCATGCCGACAAGAATCGAACCTGTTACACCATTACCTTACGTTAACATTTAAAGCGCCGAAAACCAGTTTTCAATTGACATTAAAAACTTGCCATATAAAATCATACCGGCTCATACTTCTATATATGCTGCCTACCTTAGCCACTAATAACAATATACGCAATAATCGGTCGGAGAACATCAACTTGTAAAGCAATTAACAACAAACTTCTCTGAAAATTTGAAATTAGACCGTAAGCAACATCTACAGTACACGATTTGGTTACTTACTACTTTTTTATGATTTGAAGCATTGACGTCTTTCTGAAAAGTAGACTACATTCCATTATTGCTGACTCTTGACTCATTTAGTCTGAAAAAATTCAATTTTCAGTTTTATTTGAAACCACTTACCACCAGTCGACCGCCTGGGGAGGTTTTCCGTGAATCTAATGATAAACGAGAGGTATTGACGCTAGAAATAACAGGGACAGCGCCTCCACGTTGACCTGGAATATTGGATCTGCCAGGCATGAAATTATTAGATCCACTAGGACTATTTGATTTGTACTGCTCCTGATGAATAATTCGAGTTAATAAGTAAACAATTTTACTTTGTAACTCTGAAACGACTTTGAATGCCAGGTGCAGATCTTTGGCCTCCATTGATTCAAGGAGCATGTGAGTTCCCGCCAACTGAAATGGAATGACATTAACTGAAACAAACATTAATTCAAAACGGAATTAATACAAGGTTTCTGATCGTGAGATAACGACGTGCAATGAATTGATCGAAATACTATTTCAAAACTCATCAAACAAGTTGAATAAACAATGAGTAATGAAATCAAAAGCATGACTGGACGTGCTCGACTTTGAGAAATTTCCCTGCATCCCTAATTCAAATGCTTCCAGTTGATTACAGGTTTCTCCCTCAGCCTTTCTGATATAGCTTTGAAATGGCGGATGACCTCTTCAAACTGATGGTAGGGACAAACTTAATCGATGGATATGCGACTATATAAACACATAGAAACACGTGATAGACACGTCGCCAATGTACAGTATATACTCAAATGCTGTATCTGTCTAATGGTGTTCCACAAGGTTGTACTTTATTAAAGAAATAAAACTAACATCCACAAAGTGAATCCGCTACAATATCTTCAGTGCTACATACACAAATGATACTCTCATTTTCTGCTCCTATGAGCGACCAACAACTGAAGTAGCGTTCTTTAAAAGTGCTCTCAGAACAGCAGAACGATCAACAGCGACTTGGAGTGCGAGATTCAATTCCCTGAAGACCACTTCGATGCCAATAAAATACGGGAGTGTTAGAGTTTCGAGGAAATGCGGGATAGTTTCGAAACCACTATTCCTTTCAGCAGAACTCATGTACATGTACACTTGGGAGTAACCATATCACATGACCTAAAATTCAAAGATCGTATCACCAAAATATGTGCTTGAGTCAATAAAGAGCTAGATTTGCGACATCATCTTAGGTCTTCTATCTCCCTTCAGAAATGAATCTACTTCTGGGTCTTTTTAAAACTTTCTGTCTACCTCATCTTGAGTCAGGGATCATCATTCTAACGATATGCACAAATCATTATCTGACTCTCTGTAGACTCTGCTTTGAAATCAACATGAATCATTCCTCCCGTATCATATTGGGAGCCAATTGAGACAGAACACGAAAGACTCAAAATTGGGGAAAAAGTTTCAAACGTAATATTTCACCGGGCTGCTTTGTCTATCAGACTAGTTCACAATTGATGTTCCCGTGTGCTTACTGCTCTCAAGTCAAATATGAAAATTTCGACCTACAATTTTCGAATAACAGACTTTACTTAGTATCAGGATCTTCGAGCTGAACTTGCAGAAAATTCAGTAATTAACTTAGTAGCAAAACTTATCAATGTGATTGCAAATGACGATGATGAATTACACTCCTATTCTATTGATAAACCAACTGATCTCGATAAGATATGTCTAGGAATTTATCGGCACCAAGGATAGAAACGTTTGTGGATCCATGTGGATCTAGGCCTATAAAAGACCGCAGAGTTGATGTCCTTCATTATGTCGGCAGATGTATGTCAATGTGACATTGCAAACGGGATGAGTCTTTCTTATAGTAAGCCTATGATAGAACCATCATAAATCTAATAGACCTATTCTTAAGTGAGCTACGTAGGCCCACAAATGGTGCTAAAACAAATAAAACGTTCAAAAAAGCATAAAGATGGCCTGTTTCATAAATTGTCAGAAGAAAGAAAATCAATTTCAGGCCCTAAGTATCGTCAAGACTTTTCATTCCTTTTTTAAGTAGAGCCTTTGCTTGATTGACCTGAAACTGCGTCATTCTGTCGCTAATAGATCGAAATCCTAGAACTCGAAGCCAGCTTGAATCTTCAAAATGCCACCCTGTCGTCGTGTCAGACATTTCATACTTCAAATATGTTGAAGACTATTTCATCGACAGATAATTTACCTTTGAATTTTGTCGCAATTACCCCGATGAGCCATGTCGCATTCATCCAGGACCTATTTACCACTACAAACATCGATTTGTACATCATTAACAGATATTCTATCGAAAAAGCTTTTTCATGTGGATGAACTTGACATCTAACTGTACTAGAAAATCGTCTATAGTTGATTCTACCTTGCCTCACGTGACTGTGAACAAAACTTGTTGCACAGAAAACAAAACAAGCAAATTTTCAAAAATATCCATATCCTTCATGAAGGGACACGGTAACAGTATGCAATACTTCTGCGATACAAAATATGTTAGGGAACAGCTATAGATGCAGGTACATGCGGATGCATAATGAAAAGCCTGTGTTTGGTCGCATCTCCCCTATCACCCTACTAGTAGTAAGAATGAATTGCTGCATTTCACAGGTGATCACACAGTCCGATGTTCCCAACGAATATCAACAAGTTCTGAAAAGCTCTTTCGGCAAGCACGTTAGGCACTTTGCTCGTGACTCGCACGCAGCATGGATAAGTTGACTGTTGTCTTAGCTTTTGAATTAAGCAGACATTGGAAGTGTCTCAAACACAGCTTTCGACAACGTCATTCATCAATTAAATATGTAACTTATAAAGAAAAATAAGCATGAAAGCAAGAAGTCAACGACTCTCAATTTTGAAACAAATATCGACGTATGATTCCTATGAAAATATCGACATGAAGCACTTTTATTTTGCAGTGTTCTACAAAAGTGAATTAGGAATGTCCAGTCACACAGCATCATGCTTTCTTCTAACTCGTGCTCAACATCGTCTCATTGAGAAAAATAGCATTCGTGAACCAATTTCAATTATCTAGTTTGAAGAATTTTAACCATTCCGGTACCTGAATTCTCGAACCTTGTGTGTAGCCTATTGGCCGGAATGGAAGCCTCAAGGATTATCTTGTGTGCATCTAGCACGACTCATATTTGGATATAAGAAGATGCAGGTCGACTTTAATAAAGCTTCCATAGATAAAATTCAAATTATGAATTCATTAGACACTTTCACACGGATGTATTGACAACAGCAGTTGCCAGTCGTCGCATTACTTTCTTAACATTGACAGTGCTCCATTACCTTGGCTTATGTTTTTCAGTTCAATGCCATTCAATTCCTCATAAATATGTATCCATGTGTTTGATGGTGAGCGTGACAAAGTAATAGAAACATAAATTTGACTAGGTCCAAAAAGTAACGAAGGAAATTTCAGAAGTAAATTCACGCATGAATTCTAGGCTCTACGTGGATGCAAATGTTTGCAAAACTCTACATGCCTTGTGGTTTTCTTATGCATGGTCAAGTTGTTTTGGGAATTCGAATCAACTGGACGCTCATTTATCACCAAGTTAACGAAGGCACACTGTTTGTCAAACGACATTGCCTGAATATGGAAGGACTCACAACGGTCGGTTATCGATCATCAAAATTCCGTTTTATTATTACACCCAATACGAAAATCGATGATGCTATGATATATTTGCATGCTTTCATATGTCAGGTAGTTAACAGAGAACATCCTGAATTACATCTTTAGGAAAAATTACATGATAAAAATTCAAAGTAGGCCTATTTGATAAAACACTAATATCACAGTAGCAATAATGCTCAACAATGAACATGTGATAATTTCATTATTGGAAAAGGGATATATGCTTTATGGCTTTAGTTGCCCTAGTGAGTGCGATTATGTCGGCGCATCCGCTGTCCAAAGTCACCGCATTTTGCCCATTTGGAGTGGGGTGACTTTGGACAGCATTTTGCTATACTCATTATCACTATTTCAGGAAGTGCAATAGACCCCTAAAATAAAAATTAACCAAGGCAAAACAAAAAAACATAAACTATAAAACTATATAACATCATTTAGGCAATTCTCAAGCGTGCTACACTGAGATTGCACATTTTATGACAATCACATGAGAAATAGCGGCACCATTTTTTAAGTGCATTTATAGAGTGATTTGTAATGTAATTAATAATTTAAAAATTCTACAGCATGAAATCTTATCAGAAAATCAAACGCCATGTAAAAGTATCTTGTGCACCATATATAATATGTTACACAACGATTGAATTGTTCTGAAAACATTTGAAGGTAGCAACGTGGTGTAATGCGCAGATTTTGATTTTGTCACCATCTGACAGAATAAGTAATTTACGATTGGGTCAGTGTAGTGCTCTGGAACTTCGTCCTGGATTTAGACAACAAATCGGCATGCAGTTAGCGTCGAAGGAAAGAACTTCAGTTAACTCAGTTACGCCTCCTCATAATGAAATACCTGCCCAACTCGGACCGTGTTGATCTATGGATTTTGCTGTGGTCAGGCCGATCCACTAAAACAGCTTTCCAGACATCCAACCAGTCCACATGAAATTCCTCATAACAAATACGCGTTCCCATACCGTGCGCCGTCGTGACATTATTAATAGACAGCAATAGCAGTTCAGATAGATATCACATCAAGTCTGAATGGAACATTTTTGAATATGTTGGGTTTGTTGACGGTAAAATTTTTATCATTTGTAATGAAACTCATTCTGAATTTGATTCAATAGTTTTATTCTTCAGATCAAATTTCTAAAATCCCTGAGCTTTCCCTGAGTGCTTTCAAATGTCACTCAGTTTATCTCGTTTTTCCATGACGCTATACATTCTTTTATATGAAGTTTGCGTGTTACATCAGAACGAACTCACCACCGCAATCAAAAACTACGTTCGGCGCAATTCTGAGAATGGTTGCCGTCAATCATCGAGAGCAAGCTTTCCAATCATCAATTCAGTAGCAAAAATGTCATGAGTTACGGCAAGCGCAGCTGATTCTTGGATGATTCGATCGTGATTGGGCCATGACCAGAAAATTGTGAAACACGGTGTAAAACAAAACACACTTGCGTGTTCAGCCGAAATTGAATAATAACAAATACACGTGGGGAATAGTAATGACGGAAACTCAATCAGCACAAACACGAATCTGCGGGATCGGTTAATTTTTTAAATGCACGAGCTTAACGGAATTTTCATCCTAACAGAAACAATAAAATAGCTACCTTCCCTACTCCGAAAAATATCGAACATTTTTTGTGGACTATCAAATCTGATGTGATAATTTTGAAAGAAACATGCCTGCCAAATTCCTACTTCACTAATGAGACTTCTTAAGAATCCCATTTCTCCGAAGGGTCAGTCGACATTATTAATTAAATATTGAGGGTAGGCTACATAATAGGGTAAAAATAACAAACATAGTACTTGGTCGATTCTCAGTATCTGATATTTTCACTCTCAGTCATTTGACTAACAATGTACGGCAATGGATACATGATCAGACTGAACCAAAAAAATGCCTCTCACGTTGTGTAAATCGCAATCACAACAACACACACATGGTTCATTTTCGACAGCATACATAAGCTCTTTGAGCAAGACTCGATCTGACGTGTACCAAAAGAAGTACACAAGCATCATGCACAATATTCTATAGAGGATCTTCATCTTTCTTCTACGTTTCCTGATTAGATACTGTTAAATGTCTACTTAATAAGATCCGCTTTTTAAATGCCATTCACTTGCCATTTTTACACAAATTGACTCAAAATGAAGCAGACGTGTGGTACCAGATCAATGCATCCCGTCAGTCTCCTAACTTACCACTGACTCGAAGTATCGCAATTTCTCCAATTCCTTCATTTTTCTAACAAACATAAGTTGTTTGTTATTTTCCTACAAATTCACATCTGAAGTCAAAACGACCATTCAAATTCGTGCACACTAAAACCAATGAATAAAACGTGGTTCACATACCCACTTCAGGAATCCTTGTCAGAATCTCCTTAGCAAAAACCAGCCCACGGTAAAGCAAACCATATATGTTAACTTGCTTCACACGTCGCAAAATCGCAAGGGATCAACTTTTGAATAAAGGAAATTTAACGATTAAACAAGTTGCCATGCAAAAGAAGTGTAACTGCTGACTCGAATAATCCATGTCCATCAATAAGTAAATTTATGGATGTTGCACAGGCCACCCAACGAGACTAATGGAGCTTTAATGGAACGATGCATTCAGCAACAGAATGTGCTCCACGATTTATTCTACGAGTCAATATAGTAGTCAACCTGATGCTCTTCATGGTTTTTTTATACAATTTTACTGCTGTGCATTGTGATTCGAGCAAATGGATTGACAAGATCGAAATGTCAACCACATGTGTGACTACCACTTTAGCAGGTATATTAAGGCGTTTTTGATTGCAACTGTTTCATCTGTTTGTATTCTTGACTGATTCAGACAATGTACGTATTTTAGAAAACATGAGATTTTTAAAATTACTTTCTATTGTTTATCGCGTGGTCATTCAGAATTGTAATGATGCTTAAATTCAACTCTCAACTTTAAGAGCTTGGATTGAAAGTAATTTAACCCATTCGAGGACTGTAGTTTTACCTTTCTTGTCGATATTTGGGTTTTGAGACTGGCAGGATTGCTTTGATCGTGGCCGAGCCTTTACTGTAAGGAATGAGTTTGAATGGGGGCATAAAGAACGATCCATTAATAAAAAACACGACCGACCACAAATTGAATGCTTCTCCTCTGAATATTAAAGAAGAGCAGAAACCTGACCAACGACGTTCACGCTGGCGTGCATCCTCAGGAATTCAGACCTCTCAGCACAATTTTTCATTAAATCTTCTACACGTTTTATTTCTCCTGCATGCATGCTGTAAATTCTCGTCTAACTCGAATGTTGATGTGCACAACATTGGTTGCGTGAAGGATCAATCTCATGAGTTTATCATTTCTTTTGATGTCTACTCTTATTGGCCATGAATTTGAAAATGATATTGCAGAGGACAATCCGCGTAATTAAGGAGTCGAAGCTGTTTTCCCGAAATTTGGGAGTCAGTTAACGAATACGTTTTCACATGCCATTGCATTCCTCAGAATCATTCAGACAAAGCGAATGAAGTAATATATACGTAGCTCAATAAGTGGACAGGATTGCAGCAACCGACAATGATGAAAAATTGATTTTTTTTGTTGCGAACACATTTGATGACATCATCGGCAAACATGGATCCATGTTATCTTCGATTGAATGAATGAATTTTCTCACAATAGAATGATTAAAACCAAGCTACGAGCTCAAGCCAAAATTTGAAAGACAACCAAGGACGTAAGCAGAATTTTCAAAAGGGAGAAGCTGTGTACTTTTGGAAAGCAAGATTAGATTCCGATGCCAAAAGTTTGTGGTGCCTTGAAATTATGGATCTAGGCGCCAAGTTTGATTGCCCAAAATTTTAGCAGCACCAATTGTGAACTTGCATTGAGTGTAATGCGCAACAGTGATCCCTAGTAAAACGGTGCTTATGAATAGACGTAGGTCTACGCATCTATGGTGGTGAATCGGCAGCAGCTATCTGGGGATATAGTGCTAAAACTTACCACTACCAAGGTGTGGCGCAGCTTAGACCTACCAAGATTTGATGAATCTCTAAAAAATTTCTTCATTTTCACTAGTAATATTGCAAAATTCGGCAATATTTTTTGCACTATTTCTTGGAGTGAGGCTTGATGTCTTTGCATTGTTTTTTTACTTATGACATCATCTGTGAGAGGCCCTTTTAACTCTATGAGACCTGAGCTTTTTCATACCGTCTGAGACCTGAGAGGCTGGACCTGATGGGAAACTCGTCAATTACTGTTGTGAAAACTTGGCCAGCAGTCTATTTTTGGTGTCGTACTGGAATGATAGCCTTCATTATGAATATTGATTTGTGCTGTTGTTCATGCAGGACAAGTTGTCACACGCGGAGGGCTAATTGAATTGAAAAGATATTTCTATCAAAAAGATTTAATTTTCATAGTCGAATGCATCACAAATGTTTGTTAACATTTTAGTTCTGATTTATATCGAGGCCATTATCTACTTTCAGCATGTCACTCAATTGAATGTCTGACAGTCAATTAGAAGGATGTCATGCATTTTGCTGGCAAACGCATTTACATCATACATGCCATATAGCTAAAAGTTAATCTTTTCCCTTCTATCATTTTCCTACTTTTTAAGCACCTAATTTTGATGAAGAATCCCTATTTTCATGACAGGAGGACTGACAGACCTGGAAATTAGTTGATAAAGTTTCTATCTAATCATCTACTTTAAGAAAGCCTTTCCAACCAAGCTTTAGCACATTCGACCTCAACCACTTTATAGTTTGTTCGGAGTTGGTCAGACGAATTTTTTAATGGTGGTCGGACAGGGTTTCTTGATGCTGAGGTCTAAAGCTGAATTAAATTTAATCTAAGATTTAAAGCTGAATGAAACTATTCATGAAGAAAAGTCGGTACCAACAAAACTGAAAGTGCTTGGTCGAGCTTTAGATGCTTGCTCGATTTTTGTCAGTCTTCAATTTCAGGCAAGTATATGTATCTGCCGCTTCAGGAAATTATGAGGTTTGATTGTGTGAGCTGACGTGAGAGTGCTACCTTCAAGGAATCCATGTTGAGGATAATTGATGATGGGCCATGAAATCACGCATTAGTATGGCATATCGCGATTAGCGCCTTGATGAATTCTAGCACTATCTGTTGAGAAAATGTTTCTTGAAGGAATGCTGATCTATTGCGTTCTGGTTCTCCTACATGGTATGACATTCGTGAAATGTGGAATCAGTGTGAATCGAGGAGCATGGAAATTATTCAATTTGAAGATTCGTTGATTGCACAGCGCATCACTTGCGATGCTATCAAAAACAAGAACATCAGAGAAATGAAAGCTCCTGAAGAAATCGCAGTATACAGCCGAATGACAGCACGAGTCTACAAAGTCATTATGTCTAAGAACAAAGAAGATAAATAGAAAGATGACGTCCGATTTCGAGGGAAAATAAATAAATCAATGAACCTTATTTATACTCGGAAGCACATTAGGCACGGAGCCTGTCTTCCATGTAGCCGAGTTGTCATTTATCCACTCTCATTATTTTTGTGCTGAGTTTTTTGCAAGAATGCAGAGTGTACCTTTTTTAAAAGTTTATGGTCGAAGGAGAAAGAAAACAGTTGAAACGGAAATGACAGAATCAGCAATTGAGAAAAGAAGAGTGGAACTTGATATACGTGACGACGAATTACTTGCGATGTTATCGACCAGTCGTGAGATCATTTCTAAGTAAAGTTAAGTAAAATTCCCGAAGTTTAGTCAAAATTTAATCTTTGGTTTAAGTCTAGGAAAATGACAAGTTAGACCAGCGGTTCTCAAACTCTGGGTAATTACCCAAAGTTGGGTAAAATTAGAATATTTTTTGGGTAAGGAATGAATTTTTAAATAAAGTAAGGTCAATTTCTTTATTCCATTGTCTTACCAGATAGACTAAGGGCGTAGATCGACTGAGGGAGCTCCATTACTATATCTGCATACATATATCTGCGCGCGCGGCATACATGATATAATAATATTGTAGCTGCCTAAAGTACGACACCGATTCACGAACATCTTCAAGAGCTTTAAGCAATGCTAGAACACTGCTGTTCAAAAACACAGCGTAACACAGATGTCTGGGTTTAACAGCCATTTGCTTCTCGTGAATAATGTATCGACGACAGTGATGATATAAAAGACAATTCGTCTAACTACGAGCCGATGAGGTAAGTAAGGAGGAGTTTTCGAGTCAAGAACTTCCGGCGTTTTGGTTGTCAATGAGTGAAGTTTATCCACAGCTGTTCCAAAGAGCTCTTAAAGTTTTGCTGCCTTTCCCGACCGCATATCTGTGTGAGTCTGGTTTTTCAGCTTTCTTTCATATGAAAGATAAATATCGAGTGTGCCTGCAAGCTGGTTCTGACATGAGGCTAGCTGTATCAAATACATTTTCTCGTATTGATCATCTGATTTCCAAAAAGCAATTACACTCTTTTCACTGACAGGATTCAATGGAACAATTTTTGATTAGTTGAACTTTGATAATCTGATAGTTTCGTGTTTACATATACTGTATATATATGCATTATTCTGATAGCTTTTTTTACATGCATCAGATCGCGTAGTGCAAAATAAGATAAAGATTATTGTAAAATGTTGTTTTATGGGTCAGTTCTGGTTCGTGAAACATTGTAGAAAATAGCGGGTAATTGGCAGTCTCGGTGTACAAAGTGGGTAATCCTGATCAGAAGTTTGAGAACCGCTGAAGACGAACCTTCGGTGTCCTGCACACCTTTCGGTCGATGGTGTAGCGGAGTATTTCTTAGCTATACAATTTTTTTGTGCTGTATATCACTCACGTTTTGCATGAAAACTGAAAATTAGCAGACTGTTGCACACATGGGGTGATAGGTTAAACCGAGATGTGTTGGAAATGCTTGCTTTTTAGATATTATCTCATACCTGTTATGTAAATTACAAAGTAAAAGTGAATGGTTAGGTAGAATGACTGTTTATTATTTGTTTTGCAATCTATTGATGTCAGATATTTAACAGGCATGTCAGAAAGGAATATTTTCTATTTGCTTTGTTGATTCTAGATTAGATAGACAGTTTCCTGGAATCTTGAGGTCCCATTAGTTCATATGGGAAGGATTTTAGATATCTATTGCATAGATTTTTTATCTTTCCTGGAGACACATCAACACCGCTACACACCTAACATTATACTAAATTCTGCAACTCAGGTCCCCACCGTACCGCTTTTATGTTTGATGACTTATAGACATACATGTATTAATTTCTCAAATCAGAGAAATGCAGAAGATGAAACAGGGTTCATGCTTGTCCTGAAAATCCTGGAAAACCTTGAAAAGTTTTGGAATTTGAAAATGTTCCTTGCAATCGTGGAAAAGTTTTGGAATTCATCATTTTAAAAGATAAAGGTCTTGGAATGTGATATGTTGACCACAGATGGCATGAAGTTTACTGTCTGTTTTGATGAATGCTTCAATAAAGTGACACACAAAGGTAAATTTGAGGATAATCAAATTATATTTTGTATATTTATATTAAGCAGGAGAAAATTGTCCGCCAATTTCTAAGTTCTTCTTTTCGCGAACATTCCAAAGCTTCCAACCTATAGGAAGGCTTGCTCAATGCCCTTGGCAAATTGGATGCGACAAACAGGTTGTTTCAGATGAACATGTATGGCCCAAAAGTAAATTGGGCTTTGATGAAAGAGATACGAGAGCATCTAAAAGAAAAAGACCCCAACTCTCCGCAGTCTTCATGTTCTCCATGGTGCATGCGCAACAGGTCAAAATGCACATCATATTGGCGCTTATGTATATTTCTGAAGACCTGCCATAATCTTTTCAAGCAGTCACCTGCTGGACGTCACGATTATCTCTTGATCAACAACCATGTTGATAATAATAAATTTCGAAAAAGATTCATCCTTCCTGTTCCATTTGAAATACTGTTTGCATCGTTGGTTGGATAGTTCTAAAGCCATTGTACGAATATTAGAGATCCTTGAAGGCTTGAGAAGATACGTGAAAAAATGTCCAGAATCGTCCGGTTTCCATGATGCCTCAGACAGAATCTTTCGATACAGTGAAATGTAACCTGGCAAGCGATGTTTATGAAAGGTTTTGTCTTGCAAAATTGGAATTTTCGAAATTCGTTATTGATGTCATTGAACCATTCCTTCGACGTTTCCAGTGCGAAGCTCTTATGACTGCGTTTCTTTTCGAAGAGTCAACTTTGATTTTCACACTGCTTCTTCAGATGATTGTCAAACCAAGTTTGCTTGAGAAGTTTTCAAACAAGCATACGAAACTGACAACAATTGATCTAGACGATGAAGACAATCTTTCGCTCAGTCATCAGCCGGACGTTGGATTTGGAGCTAAGTCACATGTGAAAAAATTGCCTCCAGCAAAACAGATAGATTTCAGAGAGGCCTGTATAATGATGATAGTGACTTTGCTAAAAAAACTTCAGGAATGGTCTCCTTTGAATTTTCCACTCACAAAAGATAATTCATCTTTTTTGGCCACTTATTTCGAAAAATGCCTCGATTTCAAAGAGGCGAATGTCAGATCTTTTATCAATTCTCCATGAAAGTGGACATATTTCGACATCAGTTGCTGATGCAGCAATGCGGCAGTATTCAGAATTACTCATCAAAGATGATTTTCAAAATAGGTTTGCGGAATTCACTATGACATCTCGTGGCAGGGTTTTTTTACCCCATATGGTATCCCATGGGATGATGCTCGACTGATTTGGGGTATTATTCGACTCATCGCTACCCCAAAATGGGGTGTTATTCACACATTTTACCGCCAAGCACTATTTCATGCCGAGTAGGCGTGGTTGAATTGAATTGATATTTTTAATTGAATTGATTTATTTTTGATTCTTAATATTGTGCATCTAAAATTTCCTATTATCTTCGAACAAAATTCTCCGCTCTGTTAAACTTTCGTCTTTGTAGATTATGGATAAGTGGTTACTGAAGAAGCCACGGCAGAACAAACAAGTCAGCGAACAGCCAGAGACGGCAAATAGCAATATAGAAGATGAAGAAAGACAAGAGCTGAACCAACAAGCACCACAGCAAAACACTGGAAGAAGGTTCCTATCCAAATGGTTGACTGAGTTTAAGTGGGCGAAATATGATGTTTCTACCGACAGTGTTACTTGCGTCAGCTGTACCGAGCACGCACTTGGGCACTGGAAATCGACTAAAAACGTCCTAGGAGCATGGAAAGAAGGATGGACTAAGAAGCAGCTCCAGCAACACGATAAAAGTGACACTCATCGCAGAGCGATAGAAGCGCAAGTACAACGGCCAAAGGAAGCGCTGCCTAAAAAGATTGTTAATATGGCACATAATCAACGCACGGCATTGCTGTCCAAATTGCATGCTGTGCATTTTGCAGTGAAGAACCTCATCTCTCAGCATCGAACGACCCAACTGCACCAACTAATTTCGAAGGAGCTGAAGTTTACATGTACTCGCGCTGGAGTTGATGTCCCGATACCAGCAAATGAACATACGTCAAATTGGTCCACTCGACAGTTTGCGTTCGCACTTGCGAAGACTGTGCTTATGAAGGATGTAGAAAGCTTGCGCAATGCTCCTTGCTTTACTGTTCACATCGATGAGAGCACAGACATCACTTCATCGAAGAAGCTGCTCATATATGTACAGTATCCGGAAGTTCAACACCGCAAGCTTTCGCATAAATTCTTCAAGCTGGTTGAACTGGAGGCTACAAATGCAGAGTCGATATCGAATGCGGTTTTGAAAACTTTCCAACACGAAGATGTGAACTTTAAAAGTGCGTCATGTGTGTGTCGGATGGTGCCAACGTTATGTTGGGTGCGCAGAATGGCGTCGTGACCCGACTGAAGCGAGTAGTTCCTCACATTGTCGAGTTTCATTGTCTCGCACATCGACAGGCGCTGTCACTCAGCGACGCTTTTGACAGCGTAGACCTCTTCGTCTTATTTTAGAACCACATTCGCGACCTTATTCGCTACCTCCGCACTGCGAAGCATTCGGCGCAGCTGAAGAATGTCGGTGAGGTTATCGGTGATGCAGTCACTAGCATTTCTGGTATTTTTGAGATCCGTTGGCTGTCGAGGCTGACGGTCGTTCGGTCGCTGGTGCGGAACCTCCATGCGATTCAGTTACTGCTAGAAGATGCGTCGAATCACGAAGATTCAGCTGCCGGCCTGTTCAAGCGTGTGACATCCCTTGAATTTCTACTCGTGCTGCATCATCTGCTCGACGTCCTCGTCCCGCTAGAGGTGCTGTGTAAACAGCTCCAGGGACGGAATGTCCACCCGCTCGATGCTTTTACTTGGATCAAACAGTGTCGTGCTACGCTGTCCGAAATGTACCTCATTGATGGCGTCATCGGCGGCAAGAACTACCAGGAGGTCGTTACTGAATTTTTGAAGAGCGAGCCTGCGGAACGCAACATCATTTTCCAAGAAGAGGATGGCCGGCGTGCTCGATCTTTCGACGTAATTAGCGCCAACGTTCACGCTGATGTCGTCCGACATGTGCAGAAGATCAACGAGCGTCTCAATGATCGAACTTCAACGAATCACGAGGTCATCCAAGCAACCGGCATCTTCAAACCAGAGATATACAGTGATATGTCTCCGAAGGACCTGCTCACCTACGGCGATGACCAACTAAAGCTCCTCCTCAGTCACTTTGCCAGCTTGCTGGACGTGGAAGAGAATGAGGCAGCAGACGAATTCCTCACAGCGAAGAGGCGCATGAAATCGAAGAGTGGATGGTCAGATGTCATGTACGACATGGCAACCGACAAGCAGGTATTCCCAAACCTGGGGAAGCTCGCCGAGGTATTGCTTTCGTTTGATGCGTCGAACGCCGAAATTGAACGCGGCTTCAGTACACACAATAACATCAAAACAAAGCTCAGGAATCGATGGGCGACATACAAGTTGGACGAGCAGATGCGCATTCTGCTCGATGAGACACCAATGGACGAATTCGACTATGAGGGTGCTCTCACAATTTGGTCAACCTACAAAGCACCCGAGACACTCAAAGCTCATGAAGTTCACCACGCGCCACCGCTGAAACGGGACCGCTACTCAAAATTCACCTAAGACTGATCATGTTATTAGCTATCTTATGTGATTAATTCTGTTGTGTGACTGTGTGAGTGTGTATGTAGATCTTATTTTTCAATAGAGTTACAATAGTTGATAATTAGTTATTATTGAGATTAACATGTACATTAAGGAAACCAAATTCTAGACTCTATGTATTAAGAAAGCGATCAATTAATTTTACTTTGGGGTAAAATTTTTGAAAATGGGGTAGTGTTCATAGAAGCGATACCCCAAAATCGGGTACTATTTTTCGATGAAAAAAAACGCTGTCTCGTGAAGATGTGTTTTGGTATAAAATCATCTTGAAGCAAAATGTGATGCAAGAGCTGTGGACTGTTGTTCAGATAATTATGACTCTTCCTCATGGAAATGCACGAGTCGAGTCTGGTTTCTCCATCAATCAATCGCTATTTTTGCCAAACTTGAAAGAAAGTACGATTGTTAATCAGCGAATAGTATATGATGCCATTCAGCATGCAGGTGGCTCTCAAAACATCACTGTCACAAACGAAATGATGAAGTCTGTTCGTTATGCTAGACGAAGATATCAGGCAGATATCTGCGAAGCGAAGAAGAAGGAGACAGATGGAAAAAAGAAGCGGAAAGAGAGGAGGGAAATGTTTGTCCCTCGAAATCAGCGAGCTGGAACAGTCAAAAGAGAAACCGCAGAAGACCACAGCACACGAATTGCTGGTTACTAACTAGCAACTTTTCGATTTGAAAGAACAACTGAAATAGCTTGCTTCCATTTTTAGGTTTTGGACTTTTTGTAATTGGGCCTAAGTTATAGCTGCAATCTGGATCAATCTGGATGTAAATTTGCATCAAGCGCTTTAGATGACCGCCCAAGCTTAGCCTGAGCTTAGTGCTTTAGATCAATCGTACCAAGTTACTTTGTTTTACTTTATCCGAATCGTCTTCAAAAAGCTGAGGATTTTGCTTATTTTGCTATTGCGCCAATGATTTGTTTTGAAATGAATAAGATCAAAAGATAATGCAACTTCTTCTTTTTCAGCATGTATTTTTTCTTTTGATGCTTCCATGAAAGTAATAATTTCTACTTTGCGTAATGATGTGCGGACGCGAAGCACAATTTTAGTAATGTAGCTACTTCATCGTCTTACGATATAAAAGTGTAATTATCATGGTTCACGGGTATATTCAATAGTTGTATATTCCTTGGTGGGTTTTGGAATTTCATTATCTGAGTCCTTGAAATCCTGGAAAAGTTTTGGTATTCTTAATTGAGACGTCTGTATGAACCTTGTGAAATTTTCCGACATACATTGGAAATATATCTTACTCAACGTTATTACACAGATACATCCCGAAATCTGTATATCTTGGTACATGCATGGGTGCATAAGGCCTAAGGTACACCGGTTCGGAAAACATGAAAAATGCAGGGAAAGCTCAAGGTAACTCTCGGGCCGATTCTGTGCTACACGCTGGAACGGCATGTAAGCAGTCGTTATAGCCATGACGTCAACTGAAACAGTCTATTCAATTGCTTCATGCCTCATTTAGTTATGTCATTAGAAATTCTTGTGAGCCGTTTTCCTTGAGCTTTTTTCAAAATGCTTTCAAGAAAGTTGGTTTGTTAGATAGCCATAGCTTTTATATTTTGCCATAAGTCGTCTCGTATTTTCAGATTCAAAATGCCTCTCACCAAAGACTATCAACGATTTGGACCATCATCAGTCTATGGCTGCATAGCAGGCGACAAAAGTAATGTCGTGATGGTACCCGACAAAGCAGGAAAATTCGAAACATTCATTGCCAGTGGATGTGGCGAGAAGATAGCTTTATTTAATGTTCGCACTCGGGAATTGGTAAGTAATCAATCTTCAGATAAGAATTCATATGAAATCTCAATGAAGCATTTGGCATCCGTAAATGCATAAAAAATGAGTGAAAAAGAGCCTATTCAATTTATTAATGACATTTAGTCAATCATTTGATTTCTATCATTTGTTCAAGCAGGCCATTAAATTGTGTATAGTCAACAAGTGAGTTGAATCATTTGCTGGTTGGTGTACTTAGTTGGTGATTCTCATGTTAAACTTGCTCATATAAGTATGCAACCCAATATGTGTCTGGAGATAGAAAATTGATCTACATCTTTTAATAATGTTTCAATAATTGTGACCTGTAGATCTATTTGAATATTTTATCGACCCGGTCTGATAATTAACAACTGCGGTCAATCATAACAGGAAAATTGTAAAGTGGCTAGCATATTTTTCTTAGTATCTTCAATTCATGAAATGGAGCGCTCTTTTTATTCACCGTTGTTATACAGTAGCATGTTTGCTTAAATTCAAATGCGAGTTGAAGTGAGAAATATTAATATTTTTTACTTTTCAGAGCTTCAATATAGTAAAGATCCATAACTTTTATGGACATTTTATGTGCGGTATAAAACATGTAGGCCTATAAACCTACAATTTTTATAAATATTGTATTGCAGATGGCATTGCTTCCTGATGCAACCGAAGATTACGCGACTGTCTGTAAGATAGTTTCTATGAAGACCAGTAGTGGTGTCTTGATAGCTGCTGGTTACGTTGATGGCTGGGTTCGGATTATCAATGCAATTACAGGATCAGTGGAAATCAGCATGCGGAATCACAGCCGGGCAATTTCATCACTATGTTTCTCGAAGGATGGATTGAAACTTATTTGTGGATCGAGGGTATGTCTGAAATGATCTGCACTTTCAATCAATGTTTTAATTTCAAGATTATTTTCTATTATTATTATCAATGTAATTTGTAAGTGTTAAAATTTGTAGACAGGATGCCATATGTAAGGTGAATGCTCATTTGTCTTGTCATTCCATTTGCAGGATAGAGAAATCACTGTGCTTGATCTAACCACAGAATCCGGTTATCGGTTGAAAGGACATTCAAATCCAATAACATGTGCTCGGCATTTATCGACACACGACCTAGTTGTCAGTAGGTAAGTCGTGATCTTCCTGTTCTCCTTTCGTGCTGAAGCTAATGATGAAATTCGTCTCATGTTATGTAATGTAAGTAGACAATTACCATTGCAATCGTAATTGATTGCTTATTCACCCAAGAAATCTTGGCCTAACCGTCAATAAACATGTACCATTGACTTTTGTGCGATTTATCTTCTTCACCTTACAGTTCATCTGACGGAATTATCAAATTTTGGGACCTTAAAACGAAGACTTGCTTCAAGACTTTGCCAGCCCATCAGAATGAGGTATGTTATATGATATCTTATCTGTTTAATCTCGATTTTCATCGTAGGATTTATTAATTTATTTGTTTATGAAAGTTGCGCACATATATGAATATATTGATGAACATTGAATTCTTTCGCTTTTTCGAGCAGCAATTATAGTCTAAGCAATCTATTGCGAATAGCACTTTAATGTCACAAATTGCTGTAGTTTCAAGATTGGGGTCGTTTTTTAGGAAATCTAGGAAAATCTAAGTAGTGAAACATTCTGAATTTTCCAGTTGAACACACAAGTCTTTTCGAAATATAGTGACCCACATTGGGTCTCAGTAAATACATTTACTCCATTGAATTCGCAGACACAGATCGCATCAACCAATCAAAATGATGCGTTGCAACTATGTCTCACTGATTTCATTTAATTTCCATATGGTTCTCACCAGAGCCAGGCCTGTTACCGAAATTGTGTCCTTTGCAGATAGTTTGATTTCTTTCAGGGGTGGGCCGATGTGACAAAACGTGACAATATGAGACAATTTTTCATCTCAAAATAAAATGTGACAAAATGTGTGTTTTTTGCTGTTTGTGTGACAAAATGTGACAAATTCACGGGAAAATATTCTGACAAAGTAAGAACATAGTCACAGAGGAGCATTAACTTCGTTTGAATGAAATAACGAAGGTCTTTATTTTGATGTTCTTATATTCTTTGATGATAATTTGTATTAGAGATATGCAAGATTGATATTTTCCCCCTTTCTTGCTCCAAATAGCAACTTGTACTTGCGCCGCCAGGCAAGTCGTGCTGTTATTTGGCCTGCTTTTCAAAATTGACTTCGACGTGCTATGTGATGGCCCAATTGTAACATTCATTGTATGTGGCCATATGTTTCTTGATTGTCATGTCCTGATCGTGGGAGTCGCTGTTAATGTATACTTCCCATAATGCGCGCGCATGTATTTATATTTACCACTGATCTAGATACAGAACAAAAGTAATAGCAATCGCTATAAAACTGAGTGGCATTTATTCACTGAAAACGTCTGTGAATTCACATTATGAAACTTCTTCCGAGTACGTGTTTATTATGCAATCATATTTGCCACAAGCAATGAATCATAAATAAATTCGAGACTATAAAAATAATCAATTGTAACAAGGTTTGAGTGCAATTTTTCACTTAAAACAAAGTTAATTGTGTCCCGGTCTTGCTATGTACTATAACTGCTATGTAATAACTGCACATACTATGTTTCGTTATTACACTACATCTCGGGGTAAATGTTGTAAACCTTCAATGGCAATTCTCCATGGGAATGAAATGATGGTTTAATGTCGCTACTCCCCCATATTGAAGGTTTGGACGGTGCTGACATGAGTCAGACTTCAATCTGGAGACTTGTGATCTTTTAGTCCGGATGCCCTTCCTCACTACTTCTAATGACACTATCGGGGCTCGACCTCTGGACCGAAAGATCGCTAGGCCAAGCACTTAGCCACTGTGCCACGAAGACCACCCATCTGGAGCTATATAAATAATGTTTTCTCGATTTTGTCCCGCTATAACACCATTTGATATATAAGATGAATATCACGTCAACTGAAAAAATCAGCTTTTAAGGCAAAATTGATAACTGCCAATCTTCTGCGCACCGACATATGTCAAAATTTGTTTTCATCAACATGTGGCAAAATGTGACTTTCATGTCAATGAGCATGTGACAAAATGTGACGTTTGCGCCCATCGGTATGTGACAAAATGTGACAAATCTCGAATATCAAAATGTGTCACAGATCCAAGCATGGCGGCCCACCCCTGTTCTTTGTCACTCGTTCAAAATCACTTGTAGCTCTCTGTAGATGCAAACTGATGCATATTTGTATAAGCTAAGTCACAAGTCTGCGAACTTTACCATCAATGAACGGTTACTTTTTACAGTTATCGTCTTATCAAAGCACATGGACGCTCGTGCCACTAAATCTAAAATGCTCTGATTAAAGCTAATCTAATCTCGCGTTGATTAAAATAATCTTGCTAATCTAAACATTTGACTTGTGGATGACTTTCTGAGGCTTCTGTAGGGTCCCAATTGACTGGATTTATGCGAGCTACATGTCGGTCTGCCTAGCTTTGTGCAGTGTGCATGTTTTCATCAATAAAACTTTTTTTACAAACGCTATCTTGTGAATACGCATTGAAATTCTAGCATCTATGTCAAATACATTTTTACGCACGCTTAACATCTAATGCACATTCTGAGGTACCTGTAGATGCAAATTGATTCAGATTTGTCTGAGACAAGGGATGCATCTACGTACATGCATATCTATCAACTGGACATCCGTTTTATAACTACCGCAGGACTGTGATCGTTCCTAAAATTCCTAAAATTTGAGTGTCCAGCTAAAATTCCTAAAATTTTCCTAAAATTTGCAGATATTACTAAGATTGTAAAAGAAGTTATGGAATAATGAATTAAGTGGATACCATGGTGAACATGGAATTTCAATGCCTTCGGTTAGATTAATAAACAGCCCATGTAAATCACAGATAACTATTAAACATAATTACTTCAACCCAGCTATCATTCAACAGTAAAAATTAAAAAAATAATGCAAGCTATTTCGCTATGTCAATACTTTATGGCCTGATTTCTGATGATATGCTAGGCTTCGGAAATTTTGGATCATTGCACATTGATTAGGGCCCTTCTTGCATAAACAGCTTTGCGATGACGTAAAGGCATCAGGAATCGCATATTCCATCAGTTACGATGAGACAACTACCATTACAGTTACAAAACAACTAGATATCTACATTTGCTTTATGGAGCTCACTACTTCAAAGGTTTCATTGAAATATTTGACTTCGTTTTTAGGAGAAGCAAGCAGCGAAACAGTTGCTCCTGCAATAATTCACGCGTTGCAGGAGTGTGGGTTATCTCTTAGCCTGTTGATTGATTTGAGTAGTGATGGACCTGATGTGAACAAGGCGATTAAGGTATTTTGCCAACATCGCTCTGTTCTTTGCACATAGTTCATAACAGCTTTAGGAAAGGCCTTGATACTATTTTTATATATTTTACATAAACATACGAACTATATTGTTATGAAATATAAATGTACATGCGTGATAAAGTATGTGTAATAGGGCTTAGTCATTGTTCGACTGTTTGTTTTTCATTTTAATGCTTGTCACCGGCACAAAGAACCCGTACATCAGTTTAAGTAGTAGGGATCATAGGCTCTCTAATCTCCGACTTTTTGTCAATTCGTCAATCACATGCCTGATATAAATATAAAGGAACAATATTCAATGAATTCAGAAGTTCGTCATTTTCAACTTACGATGAGAGAAATGTTTAATGTGTCCAGCCTCCGCTAAACGAGTCTCAACTATGTCAGTGAATGTCGGCTTCACTAGGGCATTTTTATTAATCTAACTACTGCTGAAAATGAAGATGTTGATACTCATACGTTGCATACGTTTTTTGTTCTGATGAGTCAACTGTGAACAGACATACAATACCGAAGAATTTCTAAAGGCCGATGCGACTCAAGTATCATGTAGGCTCTCACCAATATTTGATCAGAGAAATGGCCGATTTTAGCGCTTCCAATAGGTACGTATGACGGATAATTTCTATGACACGGATTTCATCACATGCTAGAAATCGCTTTTGATCGGTTATGCTTTATTGATTACTTAAATATTCGGATTTAGACTGCATTGTTTCGACATCAATTAATTTCTTTTTTTGAGGTCGAAACCGAGATCCATTATCGAGCTCGAGTTTAATGTCACTTGTATTTTAGCAAAGATGTTATGTGATGTTTTTGCGAGAAAATGCATCGCAAAATGTTGTGATGAAAATACTTTATATACAATCAGAAATCTGTAAAACAAATAATGTATATAAAATGTACAAATTTAGACACATGTAAAATTCAACAGTTATGCGTGCTCGAAAATCGAAGACACATTCTCCTTTGTGAAATCCGCCTTCACTTGTATTCATCTATTATCAGAAATTTCATCCATAAACGGGCGTTTATTGCTTAAATGGTTTCCGAAGTGGAAATCTAGAAAGAATCATGCTATAGATGCTATTCTATCAGCGTGGAACATTGGTATTAAAGGTGATTGTACGATAGTCTTATTTTTTAATTGAGGACACCCAATTCACTCGATTCTATGTATGGAAAACAATTTTATATGCTAAAAAAGGCAGTTGAAGTTGCCTTCGTCAAATCGAGTGAATCGTGTGTCTTTAATCAATAAAAATACATTTCGGAATAACACGAGATTGGACACCTTACTGAATATTGTGCCCCTGACGGCATTTCATACCTACGCTCCATTTCAAAAAGGATAAAGAGGGGATCTTCATTTTTGGTTGTCGCACTGAGTTTGAATGGACGCTGTGTTGAGTTAGCTGGTAAAAGCTACTCTTTGTGCCTTTGAATTCGTTCAGTTGTTGTTTGGCATTTTTCAGAAATTTGCAATTTTCAAAAAATAATCAATTTTACTTTTGAATTTGATTGTTTAAGGGTCATCTTCCTGGTCAAGTATTCAAATATTCTCAAAACAGAGTGTAGCCATTTTGAAGTCAGTTCGCATAGAATATGCAGAAAAACATCTGAAGTTTATAAGTGACAATTTTCATAAGTGAACTCGACTTCGATCATCTTGAGTCATCTCTAGTTCGTTGAGATGAAGGTTAAGGGTGAAGCTTTAATTTGAAGTTTACTCTATTGCTTCGGATACCACTGAGATAATTGGAGTATCAAGGAAACACATCTCACGAATACAATTGTATAGTTTTTGTACATATTTCCGTGAACGACTACTTGAAATGTTTTTTTTCAATTTGTTGCAGGTTAGAGATCTTGTTGTATTAGACGATGGATCATTGCTATCTGCTTCGGATAGAGACCTGCAATTATGGCGAATTGCCTTCAATGAAAAGGTAAAGTTGCTCTGTCCAAAAGATAAGTGTCTTAAGATTTTTCATGCTAATAACAAAGTCTGTTGTCTTTCAGAATGCTGTCAACATCAAGACTGAAAATGGGGCTGATTCTGAAGATGATGATGGAACCTGGGTATGTAGATATTTTCAATTTGAGTTTCCAAATTCGAATGTTATACGTCCGATGATGAATTCTTTTCAGGCAATCAAATCTGTTCAGCAAGTAGACAAAATAGAAAGAAGCAATGCGAAAAGGATCGAATATTTGATATCTGCGGGACAGTATGTTATTGTTGTGGTGAGTTGAAATGAAAAATGACAGGATTTATGAAAACTGCAAATAAGTAGCCCGAAGTCTCCGTAGAGATTGCATTTCGTCTGTGTGTCTTCGGGATTTGTTGCCTTGAATCGTAATGCTTTGCAGCACTTCCGAAGAAACTCACAGTAAGGAATATTGCTATTGCTAAAGTAATTTATTCATGTCTATGATTACGTAGTGACTAAATTGAATGCCAAAATGAACGTCACAACATTTATTTGAATTGTATGGTTGGATGTTCGCTGAAAAATCTGAAGGTTTGTTCATTGCGATTTGTTGAAGATAATTTGGTGATCAATGAGTCATGCGCGCCGATGCATAGAGACATTTGAGTGAGGGTGGCTGAAAAGCTTCAGCTCCCCTACGAACAGGGCCGGTACGGGATTAATCCCGCGGGCGGGTTTTTCGAAGGATCAACTTTTTGTGAGAATTGAATTTTCGGAACATCAATGCACTTTTTGTACATGTAGCAACATAATCGTTAGTTGACATGATATATCATATTATTCATAGACCTTCATGCTGCTATCTAATGTGCAAGTTTCGAGCAGCGATTCGTATGCCGATCGGGTAATTTCTATGAAGTGAATTTGAATGTGCTTTCGACATAGATAAAGCTGTGATTAATATCGGTAAATCTTCAACAGGAATAGCTCTAATATTTTACAGGGTGGCGGCCGAGCCCGGGAATCCCGGGCGGCCCGGGAATCGCCCTTAAACTTAAGCGGAATAGCCAATTAGCCCTTAAATAGCCCGGGAATGCTATCTTGTGATTTTTTGCCACTAGGTTGAATGAGCAATATTTCTTGATTTCAACTGCTACTATTGTGAATTTTATTGATCCCACCATTTCTATTAAATTTCTTCGAATATTAATTGAAATAAACAATGTGATTGCACATTTAGATGAAATACTTGCGAGTACATGAATTTGCTTCGTTTCCATGTGACTGTAAATGATATTTGTGAGGCGATGGTTATGTCGTTGGCGCGTCGCTAATAATGAATTCGCTGATGATGAAGCGCTGCAAATAAGTAATGTTGCATCTTACGAAACCAATGTGTGGCTATTCACGTCGAAGTCGATGGGTTGAGTATAAACTAATTCGTATATGCAAGTATAAATTCGCAACAGACACGTAATATGACAAATTGGCACATTATGATGTAATTAAAGTTGCGAGTTTTAGACACTCAAAAGTCATCTAAATCGTCGTTTATCTTCACGTTACAAATTTCATAAGTTGTAAGATATTTAAGGAGTACAAAACCTTTTGAGCAATAATAGCTTAATTTAACACTGCCGGTTACTCCTACGCTTTCACCCACACCAAGTTGCGGAAGTATATCAGTCCAAAATCATGCCAAAATAATTCTACCAACGTTGCCACTGACAAAAAAATGCATCAGAGTTTTCGTTGGTATTTTGTGATGAGCTAAGTGATGAGTTCGAAACTTCACATTAAGTCGCGACAAGAAGTCCACCCAAAACAATGGGACTTATGTATGGACCACCGCCTCCAGATATCGGGGTCGCTAGTATAGGGAACCAACTATCTGGAGCTTTTTCTAGTGGTAGAGATTTTGTTCTCTGTGCCGGTCACGACTACATCAGAAACGTGAAAAATAAATCAACAAATATCGTTTTAAGCATCAAAGTAAGCAAATTTTGCTAGCCTGTGACGTATGCCTAGCAAAAGAAGACTTAGCTATTTAATACCTGGATGCATGTGCTTCACCGGCTAAAATGAAATTAAACTAGATAAAGAAGCTTCTGCCATGGTATTGTCTTCAATACAGAGGTAACATTACTGCGTTGCACCGCATTCGTTGAATCAAGAAAGATCGAGACCTTGATTCTCGGGCATTATTCTTGACTCTGCTCGAAACATCAGACACAAATTTCACGACTGGCGGTTACCATGCGCCCATTGTTTCTGCACATGTTAATACAGTCCGTTTCATAAGAAGTGGATCATCCTAAAATTTGACTAAATAAAACATAAGTATGATACAGAAAGCATTTTTCATGTTATTTCATGTCCCTAATATATTTAAATGTCCTTATATAATCTGATAAGCTATGATACAGTAACGGTTCTTAAGAAGCTAATATTTTGTGGCCCTACCCTTATTGTCAATGACATTACCAATTCGTGGGATTCAGATCAGGAGAACGAGCTGGCCAAGATAATGTCCTAAGCCCTAATTGAGACTTGCTTAAGTTGACTCTACTACTCCTGTGACACGTAGCATTATCATCCATAAATAACCAAGTCGATGGATCACCAAGTTGATCTGTCATTTGGCCAATGTTCATTCGTAAAACATTAACATAGCGTTCAGAATTCATGGTTCCTTGCTGTATGTGAAGTTCAGAGCGGCCATTGCTCCAAATGCCAGCCCAAATCAGTAGAGTCGCACCACCTTGTACCCGAGGACGATGTAAATGTCTCGGAATTTCCTGATCAGATTTTATCCATAATCTCAATCGACCATCACTATCCTTCAGACAGACTGATGCCTCATCAGACCAGACAACCCGATCCCATTGATTTCGCCAGTGACAATGACTCATTGCCCATCTGAGACGTCCTTTTGTATGCTGATCTGATAATTCGATCTGAGAGGGCCTCTTACAGCTCTTGAAATTCGACTCAATAAGTCTACGAATAGTGGACTTAGAAATAGACGAGTCTAGTGCAGCCATCTCAGTTAACGAGAGACTTGGATCAACTTTAACAAATCTCAAAATTAGGCGGTCTCTACGTTTGGATGTTTTGCGTGGACGGCCAGAGCCCTCTTCACGACAGAGTCGAAAATCATCATTATGCCATCGATGCACATTTGTGTAAGGGACATTTAGTCGCTTGCTTGTAGCTCGCAAAGAAAACCCTAATTCTAGGAAGGCTGACACTTTGCCTTTTGTGAATGCGATCTCGTTATTGTTCATTTGTGCTTTGTATTGTTTTCAACCGGTAAGAGATAGATTTCTAGCTGAAAGCAATCAGGAGTGCTGCCAACACCACCGCAACGAAGTCAGGAAGCTATGGAACATGAAGTCCAGTTAATCACATGTAGCAGTTACATTATTGTTGATGAATAATGGTGCTATACTGGCTCTGATTGACCAATTTTCTTCATTTTTGTTTTGCTTGATAGCTTTTGGCTTGTAGAACAACATATTACATAACAAAGGAAACAAATGTAATTTTATAAGAGTGAGGTATGATTGTGTGTAACATTGCTAAATGAAGATCAAATTATCTACTACTTTTTTATCTATTACAGGAAAACAACTCAATATTCATGCTTGAAATTTCCAACAATGATATTAGTAATCACAACTGACATATCTTCCAAATTTCAGAGAAATTCGTTCAAGTTTGGCGGAGTTAGACAAAGTTGAAGTTAAGGCGATGTTTAAGGGTGATCCATTTTTTATGAAACAATCTGTATAATAATAGGAGGATGATAATTAGGAATTCTTTTGGCGCTTACGGTCTTCCTGCATTGTGGCAGTTTTCCTGGCTGCTCTTGTCGATTCTTCTTGATAAGTTGGTGTCATCGTGCCTTTGTAAGCATTTTCATATCATGGTTTTCTATCATGGCATGAATATGTTCCGAAATATAATTGCTTCAACTAAACATATTTGAAAATTGAAGCCTGAGTACAACTAAATAGAAGTAAGGTTAAATACAACTCTATAGAATTTTATGAATCAGATGATGACAAGGCAGTGTTTTTTATCGTTAGAAAGTTCAGGACGTGAATTTTCCTGTCGATATGAAATCATTCAGATCCCGTAAGTAGTTCACTGGCTGCAGGCCATTGAGGAAAGTAGATGGTTTTCATCTTAAGAACCACCGCTCACAGAATTTTAAAAGAAAATAAAAACTGAGGTCGGTTGAGTCAAGTATTGTTCACTTCAAAATTTTGATGGCAAAATTCAAATAGTAAATGTCTCAAATTTTATGATGAAGACATTTTAAAAGAAGTGTCCCGATAATTATCGACGGTGTAATTGGAATAACATATCTATTCAATATTAAAGAAATACCGTGGAAATTCGATGAAATAGCCCGGGGATCGCCCGGGAATTTGAAGCTTGGAATCTGGCCGCCACCCTGATTTTAGCAACAATCATTTTGCTTACGACTGGAGCCGAGCGCTGTTACTAAACTTAGATAAGAATAGAATCTACTGATGCATTACTCTTCCTACAGGCGTCTTATAACTGATTTCTAGGGCAACCATTAAGTTAAAAATAAAGTTAGAATCCTTCGCATTGATTAAAATTAAGATGCAGACCGCATATAAACCAAGAAATGATGAGTTTTCACTTAATTTGCGTTGAGCAAAAAAGAAAAATGAGTGCGGTATGGGAGCAGTGAACCCAGCACCTCAATCGATTTTGCCATTCGTCTTTTGGTTCGTTACCATCAAATCAACCGGCTGTAAGGTAAGGGAAGCGGGAGTTCCTACATCGATGTGAGAGCAATAGCACACATCTGAATAGTTCATGTCAATCAGAATTCGAAAAATTCACCTCACTGACCATCGGATGCACAAACGAGGAACTCATTCATCGTGCTGTTGATTGTCGAACGAACTGCAGAAGTCATGGCGAAGCAGGCTGCCAGCGACATTGTGAAAATCTGTAATCGGATCAAATATTTTCCTGGAGAATTCTTCGGATTTTTCTGGAAATTTTTCTGGAGATCCCATGCCGGAATCGTACTGTGCATTAGGGCCAATCTTCTAACTGCATAATGTGTCAATTTACTTGAATATTATGTAAAGAAATCTGTAATTGAAAAATAACGCATCGCAAATTCAAAATCTGACACCTGGAGCACATTCATGATATTAGAAATGCAATAAAAAATAAATAAGTAGTGCCTTAGCAGAAAATCTGTTGTTGAGGCATCATAAAGGAACTTCCGATACTGCTGTTAGTTAACATGATACAGCTCTTCGTTATTCAGTTTCTCTTGAAAGAGAAGAATTCTATAGATGCCACTACAGTGGAATGTGAGTGCATTGATAAATTCTCAGATCAATGCATTTATGGATCAGTGGAATTAACAGCGTGCAGTCGTTTAAAAGAAAAGTTCACTCATGATCAAAGCTCAGTGCAACTGCGTTGTAAGCGCATCGATATATAAATTGAACTTCACATTCAGTGACTAGTTCCCCATCTTCTGTTTAATTCTACGAACCAGACAAAAACTGACTTTTTATGGTTACTATTATTGGCGCAATATTATCTTTGAACCAAATTCAGAACACAGAGTTAGCAGCAAAATACATGCATGAAATGAGAAATTGTTTTCTTTACTGCGATTTAATATTTTCAGGCTAAAGAACGAAAGTGCGAAATATTTTGGAGAGTGAAACTGCGAAAGAAGAAGAAAACCAAGGATGGAAGGTACTAATGATTAGAAATATAAATTAATTGCTAATCCGCGACATATGCAGGAGAACCTGCTCTTCGTCAGGTGATCAATTTATTATACAGTGTGACAAGCGATGCATTAAGATTGACACCATCTCCCACAGCAATGAGATAAAATCAGTAGACACAGTGAAGGTGACATGAAGGCACCCATATTGTCAACACGAGCACACACACAGAGAAACACAAATCAAATTCATGCAGCCTAAAGACAACTTACGCATAAAAGCAGAAAAAACAGGGGTTGGGCTTCCATGCCTCATGTACCTCATGTACTCATCGCAGTACCGACTACGTCGACTGATCAAAACAGAAGAGAAGAGACCCACCACCCAATTAGGATGTGCAAATAAACAATATTGTGTGTAGAAATCAAACCAGAAAAATGCTATAGTCCACATATTCCTCACGACTGTTTAAAATGGGGCATGTATTTTTAATTTGCGCAGCTTCTGCAATTCGACAATTCGACAATGAATTTCATTTCCATACTGATCAATGATGGAAAATTAAAATACGTCACGATGTGCTTTTGAATGAGAAGACGAATGTTTGACGATGCTTGCAGCGTTACTTGGTAGTAGATGCTCAGCCACCTTGTCATGGAAAAATCGATCGTGTGGTGTTGCCGATATAAAAAGCGCCATTCCTGACGAGGTTCTTTGTATACTTCATTAGTTGCATTACACAATATGGGATCATTGCTGATGCATTTGCATCTGGAGCAGCTCTTATTATGTTTGATTTTCCTCAATTGTTGTGAAATGTTGGTAGACGGTTGATTAAGAACACGAATGTAAATTCCTGATTTGGTGCCGTGATATTAATTTTAATGTCATGTGCAGAGCTGGAAAAATTCCACTGAGATTTTTTAATTCCAATTCCAGAGCAGAAATTTCAATTCCAACTCCAATTCCAATTCCAGTCGAAATAGTTCAATTCAATTCCAATTCCATAATAAGATTCAATTCCGATAATTGCATGTCGGGTATAGTGTATCATGTTAATGTATCTAATGTTTGTTCCTTTCAATCTAACCCATGTGTCCTTATCCTATCCTCGTTGTTCCTGTGTGCCCTTCCCTGCGTCGTTCCTATGTGTGTTCTCATGTTCATAGTTCATATTTCTTGTGTACATGTATATGTGTAACCGGTCAGCCTACGCCATTTTCGTTTCGTACACGAGATATTCAATATCTCGTGAAAGAAAGAAAAAAAATACCGGTCAGCAAAGAATCAAACGCTGAGATGTGAATAAATCTATTAATAAACTGACAGAAGAAAGAAATTTAATGTGCGAATAACGTGACTGTTGATGAAAGAAAAAAACGACGATAAAAATGATATTATGAAAACTGATTACCAGTCCATGTTAAAAAAGGAGATTAAAAATTCCGTGTAAGAAAGAAATGTGGTCGGGTCGAAAGCTAACGAGCAAAGATTAAAGGAATCTTTTTCAATTTTCAAAAGAAAGTGGATTTGTCGTCAAGTCTCAAAAATTTGTATAAATTAGAAACAATGAGAAATTGACACAACAACAACACATACGACATCTCCAATAGCTGTTAGAAGAACTCCGGGTTCTCGCGGTGTACCGGTAACTTAACTACAGAAGTGACACAACTGCCTGCCAGCGAACAACAACACAGCAGCGTATACGGCAACACATCAGCGAGCGCGATTGAAGATTGACGGTATATGTGACACTGATATTTATGATATTATTTTGGCATAAGTGAGTCCGATCGAATTGAAGTGAATTCAACATTAAGAAGTGAACTGTAAGTTTAAAGTTTTTCTTTTATCGTTGCGTATCGTATCTATATATCTATAGTCTTAAAAATTAATATTGTTAATTGTTGTGATTGGAAGTTGAATAATAGTTCATGTAATTGCCATTTTAATTGAATCATTAATTATTAGAATATTTTGTTGACACTGTCTATATTGTGATTTGAAAGCGTCAATCTTCCTCTTTCCAAAACCAGTAGTTTTTCGTGTGTACAACAATTAAGTTAATCTCCAATTTTTGTGCTTATCCTATCAAGAACTAAATTCAACAATTGTTTTATTTTGATTAATAATTATCTCACTTGATACCGTAAATAACTAAATAACAGATTGAAGAAAGATGATTGTCCTTTCATTGTTTGCTTAATCGCTGAATTAACATTGTCCGGGGGCAGTAGGCCCATCGAAGTTACAATTAACACCCTCTATTCAACGATAGAATAAAGCTCCCTCAGTCGATCTATCTCTCTCTCTCTCTTATCTCTGCGTGCAGTTAACACAACGGCCGAGTACTGTGATTGCAATTTTTGTGCAAATAGATTTATCACAGGTCTATCGAAGAAGTGGAATTGAGGTTTATCAAGGTCAATTCCAATTCCAGTAGATTTAAATATCGTCAATTCCAATTCCGACTTTTCCAACTCTGGTCATGTGAATATCTATATTATTAGTTCAGTGTTTGTTGATTGCAAAATATTTGCAGTCATATTCACTCCTTCAAGTTCCTATTACTATTTCCGTTTCTAGTGAAGATACACTTTTGTAACCGTGGACATACACATAAAACTGTTGGTACAATGAGAGATCGTAAATGGTCTGAACACAAAACGTCCAGAGGTCTGTTGGCCTAAATGTTGCTTTTATTTGTTTTTTCACTAGATTTTTGTCAAACTACAGTTTTAACTGCATTTAGTAATTTGTAAATACAGATGCAGTTCTAGATGAAATACTGTCAGAGTTATTCAACAACCCACTGAATTATTTGCAACTAGAGTGTTCAGACTGATTATTTATTAAAGGTGATCGGTTTTCATAAATGCTGATGGACATCCCCATAGACTTCTTAATTTTACAAACGATGCATATTTTCACATCTTTTGCCCATTTGATGGCGACGTAGCACATATGTCTTTCACGGCACCTGAATCTCTGGGTTAAATGCTTTGTATGTGGATTATAGATTTTTTTATCTTTTTGTAATCCATGATATTTTCGCTAAAACTCTGTGTTAGCATGTCCCAATGTCCATACTTGGTTTCTAGGTTGTATTTCATAGATAGGTTAGTTTAAATTTTCTTAGTGACATTCAGTGTAATTTCCTTTTCTGCATCCCTTGATAAAGGCTAAGCCGAAATATTGGGAATAAATTACCACACGGTCGCAGAAAATTGTTTTTGTTGCTCCTTTCAAATTGAATGAATCCCGACCGATGGCAACTAAAAATCAAATTGTATGTGGATATTTAAAATGGAGCACGCTGAAGAAATGTTATGTGTATTTCAGCATGCAGACGATGAAATGGAAATCTGAGATGCTGACACTTACTTCCAAGATTGTTTCTGCTGATGCGCTCACTTGTGGAAAGGATGAGAGCATTCAAGTGAGTAATGAATGATTGATATTAGAGTATAATTGATTCTGAATGTGCTTGTTTTTTGATAATATTCAATTCTGAAAAGTCAGGTCAAATCAGACATTTGAGAGTTAATTTTGTTTGTTTAATATTTTCTAAACCTCACCGCCCTTTTTTCGAGCAGGACCCGTTAATTCGGGGTGCTTCCCAGCGTTTTCTCCGAAATTAAGGATTCTATTCTTACATGAATCCTGTACAAATCGAGAGCATCTGTTTCAGAAAAGCATAACAATTTGCGTGATAAAAGTCATTGCTACTAGTAAGTTCAAACATGAGACAAAGGTCAATTAGTATGATTTCCATTGTTAATAAGCACAGATTTTACAAAAAACCATGAATTGTTTGAAACGAGGCGTAAACTGATTGAAATATCTTATCACCGTTTCACAACAGCATTTTGATAAAATCTAAAACTGCGTGCGAAATGGATCAAACAAATATAGTTTTCGTTAAAAGAATCAACGCTGAATTTTTGCGATTGACATTCAAATTCAGAGCTATTGTACTGGTCAACTGAGTTGAAACTGTCGATCAATTTATTTGTCTGCTTAGAGATGATAAACTAAAGCTTGGAAATAAAGAACAATTGATTACACGATTGGATTATACCATGCAAAAGAAGAGACTTGAATAATAAAGTACACAGCTAATTTGAAGAGTGATTCACTCGATAGCTGTAGAATGCTGCGAACCAGGGCTCGAAGTTTTCCGTGATTTTCCTTTCGATAAACTTCCAGTCAAAATGTGATCCTCTTGCAAGCTCGTTAGTCTAGCGTCCTCATCGCTTGCGCGCCTTTGTGACGAAAAGACGATTAATCAAATTGACTTTTGTCCTTTAAATACTATTTTTCTGGTACAGATTATCCAGGTAGACCACTTTGAAGAGTTCGTTGACGTAACAGTAGGTTTTTCAATAGCAATACAGCATTTCTAATGTCCATTTTCATAAACCGCAATTGTCTTGCGGATGTTCTCCGGTTTTCGTCCTTGTCGACGCTGAATAGTCCTTGTTCCTATTTTAATTTGGTCAACAAACTCCTCGAAGTAGGTCGCCTGAATATTTTGCAGTACCAGCAAGCAAATGTACGCATATACGATTTCCGGAGGGGAATTTTGTTTAATAAAGATCAACAAGAATTGCTCTATCTCATTGAATCGATTAAGTAAAACAATTTTAGCAGAACTTATTCCAGTAAATGTGGATAAAAATGCATTTCGTCATTAAATCATGGAGTAATATATAAGCAAGATTTAACAATGAAATAAAAAATGAATTTATTTTAGACGTGATAAAACCGAACTTCCTTCTATTCATCCTAAATAGCTACTAAAAGTTTGGAATCCAGTGGTTACTTCATTCACGTTGACTTCTGAAAAATTGCTGGAGGACGCTTTGAGGTACGAGAGTTGTTGAAAATGCAATAAAAATTTGATTTGCTTGTTTCATTATTTCACCGTCATTCATTATTAGGTAAATGTTTTTAACTCCAGATTTTGTTCTCAATGGTGGACAATAGCATCGAGCTGCGTTACTTCTCGATGAATTCGACCGCACAACTTCCTCGGAACGTGAGAATGGATTCTATGGGTCATCGATTCCCTGTCCACTCTATGGAAGTCAGCGAGGATGGAAATTTCATATTGTCCGCCAGCAAAACTGAGGCGAAAGTCTGGAATAAGTAAGTGATTATGATGAGTGATGATGAATCTAGGAGACATGAAGCTAACAAAAGGGATTGATTTTTAACGACATGTACAACTAACAACATGAGGTTGCGTATTTTCTCGAAAAGAATCCGCCCTCAAATAAAACCCGCATCTAAATATATCAATTATTAAGATGTTAATAATTCATTTTGTTCAGCAGTTGACCTAACTTACCATTGAATTCTAAATTTCAACATAGCACATGCAGATTATGATTTTTACATCTCGATCACAGGTACATGCAGATCCGTGATGATCATGGAATAAAACTGCTTGTTTAAGAAATATTTTCACTGTTATTTTAAAAAGGGATTTCGCCTTTTATTATAAAAATGACAAGAAATGATAGAATCAATTATAACTCAACTAATTCTCATAGATATCGATATAAAACAATAAATAACGACAAAGTTGTCAAAACTGCATCGTCACCCAAAATAAAGCTTCAGGATTTACTTCGTTTGAATCTTCTGTCACGAGTTCGTCGTCACTGTTTATCTCTTTTCTCTTCGGTTTCTTCCCTGTCGTATTATGACTCATCAACGGTGTACACAATGACTATTTAATCACCAAAAAATCGTGAAGCAAATTGCAAACTCCAGAGTGCTTATGCAACCCGCTCTCAAATAGAATCCACCCTCGAATAGAACACATTCATTGCAAAAAATCGTATAACAATTTCGAGAAAATACGTCACGCGCTATATGTGCATAAAGATGCCTATAGGTAGTTAAAATAATGATTGGCATGAACATGCCATTTTTTAATCAACTTGGTTTCCTTTTGAAGTTGATCGGATAATCAGATGATGTGGTCTCTCTTCAATTGGTATATATGCAAGTTTTGCTCTTTTTTAATTGCAATTAGATAAAGTTGAATTTCAATTTATTGCAATCAATTTTCCTTTTATCTCAGTTGACCTTTTACGAGAAAGTCACTTAAACTTAGATATATGTATACTTGGCTCCGACCGGAGCTTGTTTTAATCAACAAATCAAATTTCTATACCATAAATGAATGCTACATTTAGCGCGTCTCATTCAATTCTCAGATCAACAGGACAATTTGTGAGCACTTTGACATGGCCAGAAGATGGAGGGCAGGTGAAGGTGTCGTGTGCATCATTTGCTCCTGGTGAGCGACATGTTATCTTCGGCAGTGAGGTCAGCATTATCCAGATAGTCATTCACCGAATATTTCATTGTTTTCATTTCATACACTTTCCAGGAGGGAACGCTGATGCTATTTGATATTGCCAGTCGCCGTTGTTTGACAAATATAGCTGCTCATGAGCACATGGTTACCAGCGTTTCATTGATAAGTCGAGTAAGTTAAAAAGCGATTCTTATTTGTAGACATACAACGAAGAATTTATATTTACCAGCACATTCATGTACTGCACTGCAGATAAGCTTGCTCTGTATTGGTAGAGCGATCGAATCACGGGTAATGCGCAGGAAAAGTATCTAGTCGAGCTTGGCCGCATTGGGAGGTAGCCTACTAGCGCCGTTTTTGAAGAGGTACTAGTTCTAAGTTAGAAAGGGTTGCCTCATCGTGTTTCTCCCAGGTATGGAAGCGGCTAAAATTTCTTAACAGGTTAACTGCTTTAAGATGTCTGAAAGAATCAAACAACAATCAATGACAATCAAATAACAATAAATTTATTTGTTATTTTCGGCTAAACCATGGCTGAACATATAATACATTAATAAATAAGACCTGAACATTTTTTGATAAACAAAACTACTTCATAGTCCGGCAGCCAGAGCTAGTTTCTGCAGGGAACGAAACCGAAATGACACCTATGCCCCTATATGACCCTATGCCTACTACGAATCTGCGAGTCGTCCGAGTTCCAGTTAGTTCCTCTTCTTGTCAGATATCATCAAAGAAAAACACAATGGGATGCAGATTATTGTTTTTGGTTGAAGGGAAATTTTCAATGTTTTCTCTTACAAAGTGAAAAGTACTAAGTCTAGAGCCATGATTCTTGACATGGAATATCATCAGGCCATTTCCTATCATGTTGATGTACCTTTGTCAATGAAGTCTAGCACATTCAGATTTGGCAAGCATCCTAAGGTTGGTAAAAACAGTCATTTTGATCAATTTAATCCACATTTGGCCACATTCTTGCATTCACCGCCGATTAGAAACATGATAATAGCACATGTATATAGCAGGAAATAACTTAAAGACAGTCCATGTCAAAAATTATGACTCTGGGCTGAGTAGCTTTCGCTTAATAACAGAAAATACAGAAAATTTCAATTTTGCTGATAACGTCTATCTGCGTCCTATTGGATTAACATGTGTTTTCTTTGATCGTATCTGACAAGAAGAGGAACTGTAGGGTCTGTGAAAGTCCTATTTTCGGCCTCGTTCACAGCAGAAACTCGCTCAAAACAGAAACATCATTGAACAATTAGCAAAAGATAAGAATTGACTTGAACCTCATATCCAAATTTCATACAAATCAGATCCGTTAGAATACGTTTAATAATGCATTCAAGGGAAGTGCAAGCAGTGCAAAATATGGTGCGATGTTTAAGTCCAAAAGGTCATTCAATTACTAACTTTGAAAGTTGACAAATCACAATGAAAGTCCATGGCTTCATAAGGCATCGTCGGATTGTTAGACATCATAGACATAGATTCAGTAGCTGTTCTGCTTGAAAATGATGAAATTTTAGCAAGTCAATGTTTTGCTTCATTATGTGCAGTATTATAATAATAATATTATGATATATATCCACCTTCGTTTTCGTAAAGGATTAGATGATTTTCAGAGAAGAGGTGCTCAAGAAGAGATAGTCACCGGCAGTATGGACAGCAGTTTGAAACTGTGGAAGTTCTGTATCCTCCGTGACGCGGATGTCCGTGGGACGCCGGTTTCATACACGCTGGAACTCCATCGACACGTGGAGACTCCGGACAAAGTGACCTGTCTTTGTGCAAGTCCTGATGGACGTGTAATCGCTGTAGCCCTTCTCGATACGTCAATTCGGCTTCTCCTGGCTGATTCCTTAAAGGTGGGTGGTCCGCTCTCTCTCTCTGGGTTTTCACTCGTACAAAGTCCTCTATTTTAATTTCCAGACCGTTCTCACATTGCGAGGTCATTCCCTTCCTGTGCATTGTCTTGATATCAGCTCTGATAGCATGAAACTGGTATCTGGTTCTGACGATAAGACCATCCGAGTTTGGGGCTTGCAATTCGGAGATTCTCAGTCAACTTTCCAAGGCCATGATAATGTGTGAGTCTCATTCGTTGATCTGACAAATCACGAAACTCGATGTTCGATAAGTGAAACACTTCTGTTGCCTCTGACCCTCGAAATAATCAAGTTGATGCAATTGATCTTAGAATTCCTTACATCATTGCACTGATCTTTATTCTCAATCATGTCTGCTTCAGGATTTTTTTAAACAGTGCGATCGGATCTGTGTGCTACGCTGAAATTCTCCGCTCGTCAATTGGAAACGCTGCGGATAAACTCACAATTGAGCATAGTGCGGAAATTCAACTGTGTATTAAATAAGTTTGAACCACGATCAAAGCACCTTCAGACGAACGTTTTCAAAACAGCTTGGATGCCCACAAATTGTGAAGAATTTCGTGCAGATTGATAGCTTTTACATTGGATCTCATAACCAGGATGCTGACGCCAGTACTATTTACAATATAGAAATTCTTGGAAGTGATTATGCTTCTGAAGATATAACATAAGTACCTTTGGAAACAAGTTGAACAACTCAGCACTTTGACTTCAAAAGCTCAACATCAAGGTAAAACTCCACTAGCAAGAAGAACTCGTCTGTACGAAGGCCTCGGCTGTACGACTCACTGACGCTTTCAAAATCTAGGCATGATTGATATTTTGTTACTGAGCAACTAGGTTTGTCAGCCGATATTAGTAAAGAGTGCCAACCGCTAGCTATGTATCTTTTCATCAACATAGTTCTAAAGATAGAAGGTTTGTACGTCTGCGAAATCATATCAGAACTTGGGCTTCGACGATTATCTATATTGTACAGCGAAGTTTCGGTTGACTACATACACAGCAATGTTAACCCTGAAAATTAATGGTTGTCAGTCATCCGAAAATTAGGTGTACAATATAGGTAATCGTTGAAGCTCAAGTTCTGATACAACAGAGTTTTCCTCAAAATGGCTACAAAGAATATTGGTTGACATCGTCTCGAAAGTTAATTTGGAAGCTGTACAAAATTACTAAATTTTATCGCAACATTTTAGCGGAACACTCATGAAAAATATCCCACAGATGTTTGTATTTGTTGTTCAGTTCAATCTGATCTACACGGGGTGGCGTCCCGCAAAAAGACGCCACTGGGCTGTGGTTAGATATTTTGTTTCGAGTACTGTTGAGATAGTGAACTGATCACAACCAGAAAACAGTTCAACATTGTAAGCCACCATAACAGGTAAAGCCTCTGAATTACCTGTGCATGTAATATGCGAATCATTTTCTAGCTTCTCCATGAAAAATATCTAAGTACCGAAAGTGACCTTTTATAGCCAACACTGGGCACTTGAAGATATAGTCCAATGTGTACCTTGAAAATTTCAAGTGCTTGAAGGATATTGCTTCGTAAATTGAAGGTTAAACCGTGGTTGTGAGGTTTTACAATTGAATGCTAATTCTTTTCAGAGTGACTGGTGTCCGCTTCCTGCCACGAAGCAACCTTTTCGTCTCGGCTAGTAAAGATCGAACTGTCCGCTTGTGGGATGGAGTGAAGTTCAGACGGATAATGATTCTACGAGGTCATCAAGATTTCATCACAGCCCTGTCTGTATGGCGTGGGGCCGGGGCCGGATTGCAGTTTGAGGAGGAGGATTTGAACTCTCTACCACATCTGGTCGTCAGTGCAGCTCGTGATCACACTATCCGACTGTGGCAAGAACTCGAAGAACTGGTAGTACTTGAAGAAGAAGAGGAAATGGAAAGAGAACGCGAATATGCTGAGGAATTGGCCAACGAAGGTCAACCGTTACCTGGAGACGAAAGTGAACGAGTAGAGCATCAATTGATCAACAAAAGAACTTTGGAGACTGTCAAAGGTTAGATATAAACATATTTTGGCAGTGATACATTAGTGAAAAGAATTTTATAGTCCTAATAACGTACAATAGTCAATCGGCTGCGCCTGAAAGTTTGTCTCTGCTCATGTCGGTTGGTATACTTGATTAACACAATCGAGCCATATCTGAAAAGCCGTGTGACTGAACACCGTCAGTTTCATTTTTCAGGTTGCGCGTCGAACCATCTTCCCAAAATGACATACATTCATTCACTGGAGTATCCCATAGGCTTTTTGATGCGGACAGGTTTAATTGTAAAGCTTACTAAGCCATTAGGTGCGTTATTGGATTTCTTTAGCAAACGGTCATTAAGTCTGTATTTTTGTCTTTCGGAAATGACAACCCTGACTGGATGTATAAGCTGAAACACATCCGTACGATCGATGAACAGCTTCTGCAACTTATTGTAGATATGTTATATTAATGCAAAATGTCACTGATGATCAATGAATCATTAAATCAGAATTGTGGTAAATGTTGCCAAAAATAGAGATTCCAGCATTATTCAAACATCACCAAAGTTGCTCTTCAACCAAGTGTTTCCTTTTGATATCAAAATCATAGCGTCTGATGCCATTAGCATTAAGTTGCGGTTCAGAGAAGCTATACTAATAAATCGCTGAAGCCAAGGCTCCACAACAAAGATCAGTGCACAGCCTAATAGACATTGACATTTTAACTCTGATGTAATGAAGATATGTACAGCATTTTGAAAAATCATTTTCTACGTGAACAAGCCGTCATATCGGCGAAAATTTGAAATTTTGTCATCTCAATAATCAGCTTGGCTTGCATGCATCTTTATATTCACTTAAATCAGTTTGATCTGAATAATTACGACGTGCTGTGTTATGTGCTGAAGAAAAAGATCAGGCGATGTGCATAATTAACGTGAGTAATGAGTACTCCATGGCCACTACTATAATCTGTGCGAATAGATAATCTTCCGATACCAATTGTATTTCATGCAATACCTGCTAACGAGGCCTACTCGCATATTGACGTCGTTGAATATGTAGGGCACTTTCAAAGTAAATGACTCGAAATTTAAAAATCAGAACAATGTTGGATCATTTACTATTGAACATGATTCTTTGAATTTCAGCCGCAGAGCGAATTATGGAAGGTATCGATGAATGTCGAAAAGAACGCGAATTAAGGCAAGAATGGAAAGACCGTCAGGAGCGACTGAAGAAGAGTCGAAAACGGAAGCGGAAATCGAGTGAGGGTGAAGATTCAGAAGAGTTGGATTCCTCGCTTCCTGTAGTGTCTCGTCCTCCCGAAAACGTCCTCTTCACAGCTTATGGAGCGAAGACGGAAGAGCGGTTCATGTTAGAAGTGTTGACTCGAATTCGTTTATGCGACCTAGAACGTGCACTTCTCGAATTGCCGCTTGAATACGTTCAAGATTTGATGCCAATGTTAACCACGTGGGTGGAACGCAGGTGGAATGTAGAATTAGCCACGCGATGTTTCTCCTTTCTTCTCGACCTTCACAAGGCTGTGATGGTGAGCAATCAGATCCTCCTGCCAGCTGTACGCCGGATGCGTCTGGAGCTACGGAGAGCAAATGTAGAGGCACGGGTGAGTCAAATTCTTCTCTTGCTTGCAGGCCGATTGAATCTAAGTCTAAGTTGTGTACCAAACATAGCATCTTCATAATTCATTCATTAGGATGCTACTTCATTTTCATCGAGTATTGAAACATAATTTTGACAAAGTAAACTTAATCTAATTTGATTTAATTGCATTTATTCACCATGTAAAATTGCAAATTGCCGTATTTGGACACCAGATCTGTTGCTATGGCGTTACTCCTGTTATTTGTCGCAGTTTATAGTAAATCACTAATAAAAGATAATTTTAGGGAAAATGCCTCGGTTGGCCATTGATTCTTGTGTTTGAAAATGTCACATAAAATTATCTGTAAAATCCGTCTACTTCACTTTGTTTCTTCCCATGGTTTATTAATGGGTTATTAATGTATCAGGTAATCAAAAATTAGCAGCCGTAGGCTTATAATAGACAATTTATTCGCAAACATGTTTCTGTAGACAAGCTGCCATCATCATTGACAACAATCAGGATATCAGGAATGCATTATATACAGGACTTGATGAGATGAAGAACAAATTTAACAAATATGGTTGTGATTGCTTGCAAATTAGCTCCTGATTGTTGTCACTGATGATGGTAGCTTGTCTAAAGAAGCATCTTTGTGAATAGACTGTCTATTAATTTGTTCTCTAATTATTAGATAATTGAAGCTGGCATTTCATTTTTAATTCGCTAATTCTCCTTTGTCTTAAGTGGATGAATAATAAAAATAAACTATTAAAATGATACTTCGTAGAACTTGAGCTTTTATTATATCCTATAACATTCTTTGTGGATGTTCTCGAGCATAGGTTTGTGTCTTTTGAAATCCGCAAAGGAGAAGATACTGTTTCAATGACAACATTTGGCCCATTATTACTTCGCTTTTATTCACACCAATATTACAGAAGGCTGTGTAGACCATCAAACAAGCTTTTTATAAAATTCAATTTGTTCAGTTCAATGCCTGCATGCTACATCTAGTCCCTCGACATGTTTAATTGAAGTCTTATCGCGAGGTTGCTGCTTGCCAAATGATTCTTAACATGTTAATGATGTGATATGATTTATCTGTGAACGTTTTTAAACCTACTTTGAGGAGAAAGGAAAAGAGGTGAAATAGAATCAAGTCTTCAGACTCAAAAGAATTCTACACTATCTTTCTTGGCAGTCGTTTCGTGTTGGTGGCGTCAAACCCTTCCCCACGGCTGCTGCCACGAAGGGGTCCGGGTGGTCGTCAGGTGTTGAGTGCGGGATCCTCAGCGCTTTCTTCTGTATTGATTGTAGTTTGTCCATGTTTACTTGTGATGTTATTAGTGAAAATGATTGTGGATGTGAATTCCGGAAGGGAGCGTGTGCAAAGGCGTGGGAACAACTTGTGCAAGTGGGACTGGAGCACCTCCGGAACTTTTTTAAGGGGACTAAGCCCCGGCTGTAGTGGGGACCCGAAGTGGTGAGCAATGTGAACATGGCATGTCAACATATCGAATTCCTACTAAATCTATTCTATACATCTTATTTATGAAGTAATTTGAAGCTCATCGACAACATGCCCAACTAAGGGCTTTTGTTTTCACTTATACAGTGTTCCGGCTAAAGATGCTTAGGTTGTTTAAAAAAGCATCTCACAATTGTGTTGCTGAAGTCTGCCCTTAAAAACATGGAAATCCAAATTTCACTTTTGCCTAAGAAAGTTGAACTTGTTTGTTGGACGCATACATGGAAATCCGAAACTTTATAACAGCCGACTAGAACATACGATTATTGCGTCTACATTAAGAAAAATGTTGCGTCGTGGACATGCGGTCATGACTAAGCATTAGCATGGTCAAGTAATAATAAGGACCAAGTGTGGGTAGGAGTAGTGCAATAGCATTAATAATAATAATAATCACTTTATTGAGGTCAATACAACAAGCGGTATGTGACACAGGAAGATACATAAAATCCATCATGAGAAGGCAGAAAACTTGATAAATGAATTACTATACAAATTTGATCTACGTTGCAGTGGCAAGAGAGCTCGACTTCTTCTAACATTAGGCCTGTCAACACTATCACGAAAAATGAAAAATTCACATAAAGGATGCGCAGACTTAGCAGTAGTTATGTAACAAATCAGTTTTTTACAACATGCATCCAATCTGCTCCTAAAGCAGGGAATGTCTTGAATACCGGACCATTTTATAGCCAAGCGATCGATTTGTTCAAATTTCTTGAAAAACTTGCACTTGACATCACACATAACATGCCAGCAATATGTCAGGTGACAAAAAACAAGACCTACATATGCTTGCCAAATAACAGCTGTTGGATTTGAGTTAGTTTTGAGTCTCTTGACAAACGACATACTTCGACACATTTTATTGTACACATGAGCAAACTGGGACTCCCATTGACAGTCAGAGGAAAAATCATCCCTAAAATCTTTACATTGTCAACCTGTTGGATCAAGATTTTGTCCATGTAAATTGGTAGCAAAACACCAGGACGACGATTGAAACAGAGAATTTTAGTTTTGTCGATATTAACATGCAGCAATTTTTCCTTACACCATCTATAGAACATGTCAATAATATGTTGAAACATTGAAGGGTTGTAAGTGTCATTAGATTGACAGACATCAAAATGCAGAAGGGTGATGTCGTCAGCATATGCAGTAATACGTGTATTGTCATTAACCCTTGTTAACTTCAACTATTAAGAAGTCTATGGCTTAAGTATGCTATGAGAAATTTACTTTTGGCTGAACCTTCATTCCTCGTTCCGGTAGACTGACGATTCTTTCTGAATCACGAATGCTTATTTCCACAGGCTCTAAATCTAATTAGTATTATGTATATTATCATATATTATAATATTTTATATTACATATGCATGAATCGAATCAAAAACGCTACAATTGTATTTAAATTACTAAAAATAAATATATATGCATATTATTCGCTCTATATATGCTCTCATTCATTGACCGAATTTCACCATGATGAAGGCCAATTTCATTTAGCCCCCTTGGCAAAATGTAGACATGTGATGATCTTACGAGTGGCTACGACAATCTCTTGCTGTTGTTGACCCGTCAATTGGTGGAAGTTATCGACGAGAGAAAGTTAAGTGTGCGTTCCGTTTTCGCAAATGTTGTTAACATGTCACGGTTGTTTTGGTTGATTTGGTTGTTGTTAAGGATTGTAAGTGGAGTGTTATAAATATTTAGTAAGAAAGAATTTTACGCTGCATTCTCGGAAGATATTGTATAGAGTGATACTTGTGTTTTTGACGGTGGGTGTCGTCCTAAAAGGACTCGTCCGTACCGCTCAGAAAGGCCAAGTCTGAAGACTACTCTCTATTCTATCCTCATCCGAATCGGCACTCTGTAATGTTTTGTGTGATTGTTAGCCAGACAAGTTCAGGTACTGTTTCACGTTGAACTTCTCAGTACAAGTATAGTTGTGTAGTACCTCAGCCGGTTCAACCATTCCAATCTCCGGCTGCTAATAAATCTAGTATTTATTTTTTCAAGTGTGTGGACTAATTTCTGCGCTTTGAGCAGGTGAACTGTCACTTAACAAAATTGTAAGCGTGCGATTTGAGGCTCTTGATCACTTCATAGTATAAATACCATTAGCTTTCTCCTTTTTATTCTGCTGTATTTAGTTGATAGGAATTGCAGCTGATTAATGCCATTTTATGTCCTGTTCTTTAAATTTGATTTTCCAATGCAAACATAGTAAATCAATGTTATCTTTAGATTTGCCGAATTCATCCAACTTTCATTGGTTTTTTTCTTTTCAGAGAGAAACTGATATGGTGCTAGCGGGACTGAAGATGGTGAAAGCTTGTAAATAATTTGTAAATAAAAACTCATGGAGCATTTTCTAGCTTTATCTATCAAATGTACAAATTAGAATCTGCTGTATTGGCACTGAACGACATCATAGTTGACTATTGTTAAAAATCAGATAATTGCAGTTACAGATGGAAACAGATCAGATATTGCAGTCACAGCTACTCGTGACCCGCACACATTCCAAATGCGATGATCAGTTTCACGTATGACCCGCGTATTTATAAAACGATAATATTGTAAATTATTACGGTAATAATACACAACAAATTCCATTGCTGCATAAAATAGCATTCAAAATGCTACTATATTTAAGTTATATATTTGATATTTTATCACAAGACCATCTGATAGGAGACCTACAGATCCATTTAGTATAATTGGCATATTAATTTGTCCTAACGTTTTATTATAAGTTAACAGACAGCTAAATTTGGATTTTTTTTAATTTGCTGGTATGACTAGCCAAACATTCAATTGCCACATGTATTCAAAACATCATCTGCAACAGACTCCCACAAGCGGACCGGCTAGATACGTGGACCGTTTTTTCTCAGTCACGTTTAATTCCCTGCATATTTGCATTCATCTGATAGGTGGACCAGCTATCTAAGCGAGCCTCTGGAAATCAGTATCTACTTATGGTGTTCCGGTAATCTGCAGTCTACTATATTCATACATAAAAGATTGTGGAAAATGCATGCATGCTCATGATGTGCTGTTTTCTGCTTCATTATGTATACCTCTCGTTTCATGCAGAACTGATAGTTCCATCTTCAATCCACATTTAGAAAATACTGATTGCACATCTATTGAAATGATAAAAAACAAACTGGCATGGTATTTGTGTATAGTTGTATAATTTGTGTATAGTTGTTTGTGCAACTTGCCAAACGTACCAATAGCACTTCTTCGGTGAGTTGCGATAAACTGGGCTCCCAGCACTTGCCCGATTGTTTCTGCTACAGAAGTCTCTCTACTGTATTTCTTACGTTGGTCTACCTACCCTTCTAGCGTCATTTAGTTGAGTGAAGAATTTGAAAATTTGTTTTGAACACTTCATTTTCTCTTGGTGTTGATTAAACCGGAGATGATTTTCAATCGGTTTTCTACAGCTTAAGATAATGCTAGAATATTTTGAATACTTGAAATATTTTTTACCATGAACTAAACTACTATTTGGCTATTTGAATTATAATTTCACTTTTCTTTTGCACTTCACGAGAAAAATGGTAAAAAGCGCGGTACGTTACCTCGCTATTTACCCGATAACTTGCGGTGCGATAATGTCATTATTATATTAGTAAGCTTTGTATTGAGTTTCCCGCATAGCAAGGAATGAATCACATATTTAACTGTTATTTTGCAGGAGAATAGAAAACTAAATGTTTGTAATATCCTTAGATTAATTATTCATGCAGTAAAAAAGTTGTGAAAAACGAAAATTTCGGCTGCTCTACCTGTGTCTGGGTGCGACCTGTGTATATGCGAGACATATAAAAATACTCACCCTTTTTAAAACACGTATGTTTTGGATGAAATTTCCATCAGATATTAAGTATCTGTGATTATGCTATATTGTGTTCACGTAGAAATAAATATAGAGAAGAGTTGTCTTTTGGAATACCGACATTTTGGCGGTTAAACCATCGACTCTTTCGTATAAGTTTGAAGTGAAGAGGAATCCGTGATTATTGGTCAAACAATCACAGGGTTGCCATACGTCCGGATTTTATCCGGATTGTCCGGATTTTTTGACAGAATCTGCTGATGTCCAGATTTTTTGACAGAATCTGCTGAAGTCCGGATTTTTTGTCAAAACCATCAAATTTCCGGATTTTTATCGAATCCATACTAATGTTCGTCAGTTATTTCTCTACCCGTCTAAAATCATTCAACTACTTGCTTTGGACTAAAGCTGATTCATCCGTATCATTTTTGCAAACTGCTTTTTTCACAGACTACTAGGGTCCAATTTGGGTAATTTTATACATGTACTATGCTGTTGTCATAACAGTTTACTTCTTGGATTTGCACAAACATTCGAACCTATTTCGTCCACTATTTGTCCAAAAAAGGATTGGCAGATTTGGCAAAGAATGATCGATATGAGCGACTTCGCAGCGCATTTGCATCAAAGAAGACAGACATCTACCTCCTTTTTCTATCGGAAGCACTTCCCCTATTTCAGGAAATGCAATTATTTTTACAGAGAGACGATCCCATTGGGCCGGAGTATGTGTATAGAATTTGTGGTATGATGGTTTCTCTAGGCAGACGATTTTTGCTGCCTTCTGTCTGTGTAGACATCGTCGTGTCGAAGATTTCAACATCAAGCACGGCCCCTGAAAATCACTCATCAGACGTTGACATTGGCCACCGAACCGAACGTTTATGTCTGAAAAATTTGCAGTCTGCCGAAATGACCCATTTCAAACTCGAAGCGAAGGGTTTTTATTTGGAGACTTTCCACGCAACCATGAGCAATCTCAAACTTGATCAAAAAGAACACATGCGTTTGTGGCGAAAGTTGACATTGCTGTGTCCACAAAACCGCACGTTTCAGTCGGATAAGGACAAGACAACAAAATTGAAAAACTTGACGTTTCTTGCAGGTCTCATTCCCACAATAAAAGTTGATGACACGCAACCATTAATCGAGGAATGGAAACAGCTGGCAATCAACAATGAACAATATTCAGCCACTCAAAGAAGAACGGCTAGATGCTTATTGGAGCAAGATATTCGAAAAGCACAAATATCCGCTGATCAAAGTTCTTGTGCAGGCATTGCTTTGTTTTCAGCCACACAATGCTGCTGAGGGAAGAGGATTTAGTGTAAATGCAGCTGCAGTCACAAAGGAGAGAAATCGTCTCCAACCCGAAACTCTGAACGGTATCCGGCGAGTGCGATCTCACTTGAAAAATATCGATGGGTTACAACATTTTTCAGTAACTCAGTCCCTCATCGACTTAGCTCGAAGCTCATCCCGGCGATACTTCCAATCATATGAGCACGATAGTGCTAGTGATGATGAAGAATCATGAACGTAAATTTTTAGTCTATTTAAAGAATTGTTTTTGCCAAAGAAGAATTTTTTATCGGATTGTTTTTATGGACAGATTTCAGTGAGCTAGATTGTTTATACTTGACGTGTTTTTATTGATAGTGATCATTTGTCTATCAGTGATGTATTATTATGTAGACTTGTTTTCTGGTAACGCAATCACAGATGCAACGTTGTATTCTTTATAGATTTGTTGATTCATAACCCAACCATAGGCGCACTAATGTATATTTTTATAGATTTGTTGATTCAATCATTTAACGAAATCATAGACGCGCTGATCAATTTTTATATAGCTTTGTACTGCCTATATTTTTAAAAAGGATTTGTGAAATATTCTCAAGGCTTCTGAGATTTATTGATGTATTTGTTAATTGAATATATTGCGGGTTCATAAAAGCTGCGATTTTTCATTCAAAATCACCTGTCATTTATGAATGACGAGGAAAAGAGATACGCATGATATTGATGACAATCTTACGCATAATGATTATTTTCCATTCACAGTTAAGTATAGAAGGCAATTAATGTTTATATTTACTCTGATGACATAACATCAGAGCGTCCGGATTTTTTTCTGGACGAGTTTGGCAACCCTGCAATCAGCATCAAAGACTGGAATTTGAAGTTTAATAGCACAAATTGAAAAAGAAACTTAGTCTTCTTGACTTCAAAGTAACATACTGGTAAGATAATATGATGGCAACAATTTAATTGCACAGAAGCAAGATATAAAATCAGATATCTCTGATTTCCATAGTATGCGCTTGAATGCCTATAAAATTTTGTTTGAAAAATATCAAGATGTGAAACATCCCTTGAATGATATTGTTTGTCACAAGAGAAACAACCGAGTGCTGATTCCTTACTGTACAACAGCAAGAAGACAGAATTGTTTTGTTGTGTTCTCAACTTCCATTTTCAACGGACTGAATGATCTTACGACCAAACTTGTGTAAAATGCATATCTATTCTATTCTATTCTGCATGAAAATAAATTTTGTAAATCATGACTCTTGTATTAAGAGAGCAACAGAAAGTATAATATTGAATAAAAACAATCGCAGAGGTGAACAAAGTTCTCCAATGCTTTGGGTGTGAATGACCATCCTCCGTCAGAAATCAGGAGAAATCTGTGATTAACTAAAAACAAAACGGGAAAAAGGAGTGTTATGTAAAAATGATTAATTTAATAAGACTGTTTAATATTGATCCTGTGTACAGTAATTACACAGTATTATGAGACTTCGTTCAGACCACAGCAACCTTGTCTTAGTGCAGCATTTTTCTGCTGGGTCTTCTGCAAAATTAGTGGTGTGATGGTAAAATAATAAAAGTAGCAAAATTAAGTTTTTCATGCATTCATTGATTCATTCATACAGCATATATTATCACAAACCATAATTCAACTTCCAGGCATTGATTAATGTGTAGGCCTAATTTGAAGGATCCAGAGAGTATTCAAAAATTTATTCAACGAATAATTTAAGGAACCTCGTGACTAAATGTGCCGGTATCTACCTGGCCTGCATTAAAAAACAGCACGTATCACGCGGGTCAGCCTATTCCCCCGCTCGACCTGGCAAAAAAACATCAAGTGGGTAATCCTTGACCCGCACACTCCTTCCATTTACTTATGCATAGGCAATCGTTGAAATTACGTCATAAATGCGTGAAATCCCTTCATTGAGTCAGGACAATTCTTAATATAAATAGAATACATTTTATAAACATATTTAATAGCTGTAGTAGTCTTTATAATTATTATATATTGTAAATATTATCATATTAATTAATTGATACTTATTTTAATATATAATGAATTAACACTGAATAACTTCTATAATTTCTGTGATAATGACCGTTTTGACTAAAATGAGAATAGTAATTTTTACGTCCCCCAGACATTAGATTGTATAGAATAGATATTTTTTTAGCTCAGTCCAATATTCAGATTTGCATCAACAAAATATATCCAAACATATATTTTGGAGCCACATTTTCCGAGAATTTAGGCATGCTAAAAGTGGAGATGTGCTTTGAACTTCGGTAGACCTTTTATGTCATCGTTAAACAGGACTGTACCGTGTAGATGTTTTAATGTATTTTTGTATCGTCTCAAACATCTATGACCATTAACTAGAATAGTACTCGAAATTCAAAATATGTAATTTGCACGTAGTTTGAACAATTCATTATGTGAGTGATGAAATATGAATTAACTGCTGCTTTATCGCTTCTGTCAGTGATGATGATCATCATATATTTTGCACAGAGGTGGGCGTAAAGAAATCGAAGATCCTGCATAGCACGAGTTCCGAAAACCGAGTGCTGAAAGAATCGGGCAAATTTCCATGTGGTGTATGCCATCGTGGGGTTGGTAGTAATTCAATCTACTGCGCACGATGCAAGAGATGGATACATCATAAATGCTCTGGAGTTAAAGGTTCTTTGAAGACAGATCCTAGCTTTTCTTGTAAAAAGTGCCGTGGTGTTGCTGCACAAGCTCCTAAACCGAGCGCTAGTAAGCTTCGTATTGGTGATGCTGATTATGAAGTTGTGCCTGCATTTTGTTACCTGGGTGATATGTTAGGACAATCAGGTGGCTGCAGTGAGGCTGCTGGACTGAGAATTCAGTTGGCATGGAAGAACTTTCGTGAGCTCATTCCCATACTTACGAACAGAGACATCCCCTTCAGCAGCCGAGGTCATGTCTACTCCATGTGTGTGAGAAGTGTTCTGTTGTATGCAACCGAGACATGGCCAATCAACATCGAGGAGCAAAACCGATTGTGCCGTAATGACAACGCAATGGTGCGGTGGATCTGCTCCAAGCGCCTATCTGATCGAGTTCCTATGGTATTGATGGCTTGGTATTCATCGACTTGAAGATAGCGTGCGCTGGAGAAGGCTACGTTGGTATGGACATGTACAACGCATGGATGAATCCGACTGGCCTAAGAAAGTTTAGACCATCGAACTCTCAGGAAAGAATCCACGAGGCCGACCAAAGAAACGTTGGCTTGACAACATCAAAGAAGATCTTCGAAAATGGAATCTATCCTCCGTCGACCCTTCGGATCGGACGGTGTGGAGAAATGCCATCAAGCCAAATCGACATTTGCGGACGTCCAACCCTTGCAACACGAGGAAAAGAAGACGGAAAACCGTGGAGTGAGTGAGTGAGTGAGTGAGTGGGCGCTCTCCGGTTTGGCGGACCCAAATGCACTACGATTTCGGAGAATTTAGGGTTGCGCTCTGCGCTTCGCACTATGCTCATAAATGAATTTATAAATGACTCTGATAAGGGAGCTGCAGTCTTGAGTGAACTGAGGACATGTTGCTATTGAGATGATCACTCTATGATATCGAACATCTTGAGTAATCCATGATCTTGTCGGATCACTCATCGAGTGACACCATCTGATAGAGCATTAGCCCATGTTAGTCCAACCAGGGACCAACCAAGTCCAACAATAATCTGTAGATCATGTTTATTGATGTTTATCGTTTGATTAATAACAAGTAGCAGAAAAGGACGTGTGAGGGTAGAGGAATCTTGACAGAAGCTATGGTAACAGGAAACATAAAGCATTACCTTTCTTTACTGTTTCATCTCCTTTACTCCCATGCTTCTCATCTCTCCGTCATGCATCCGCTCGACCAAAGACTCTCTGCTGTCCAGAATCGCCATGCTCGTGTTTCTTCGTTTTCGAGTCTGTCTTCGCGCTAACACATCGCTTGTAGTCTACAACATACGCAGTCAATCCGACATCCTACTGTGCCATCAATGCATCCCTTCCCTTTACGCCTGCTGACCACTTGTGTTACCAATACACAATATATAATAATAACAATTACTCATCCAGTGAAGACGCCATGTTCTCAAGTTTTTTGTTGATCAGAATATTTCAACATACGCATCATTCCAAATATTTGGTGCATCCTGGATCCCAGCAACTTCACCTCTTCTTGTCAAACACTCAGTTATTCTAGCACATGCAGAAGCATTCAAAAGGATGACGACATGTCATTTGGTGTCAAATGACCTGTTGCGATCTAAAGCTCATGCTGAAACCCTTTGTGGCAAATTTACTTAAGAATTAAGCCGATTGCAAAAGAAATTATCTTTCCATGATCGAATGCATTGTTTTCATGGGATGCTAATTTCAAGGTCGGAGCGCATTTTTTCCTGCGCTCCTTCCTTGCACTCCAGTTTTTATATTTTGCGCTCCGCACTCCGGACATGACCACGTTTGATTTTACATAAAAATATTCTCGATCCGTTAGCGGCGTCCTTTATGACCAAACGGCTTGCCAGTGAACGTTTGGCAAACTGGGTGACCAGGAAGGGAAGCGGTTAAAATGTCTTAATCGATTAACCGATCAGATAATTAACCAGTTGATCATATATTCTTTTAGCCTATCTGTATAAATCCTGTACAGTAATTGTGAGGCTTGCCCTATTTTTAATTAATCACTGGCGTCGGAAAGTTTACGAACGATGAACGTTTTCGTTATGTAAAACCATGCAACAAAATGCCATTATATATTCTCAACAAAAACCTTAAAATCGCACATGTTTGATAGCTATCATCTTTACTATAAATATAATTCATGTGGACAAGCATACACAGTCAATATTTTGTCATCCAGCCCTTCTGACGGATGACGGCTGCAAGCCGTTTTGGCATAGAGTCTGATAATATTTTACAATATGATGGCATCAATAGGCACCACCAGTGTTCGTACTGGGGCGCGAATGCGCGAAAAATGAAGGCGGGCGCGAAAATTCCGAAAATATTTTCGCGCCCCAATATTGTCCCATATATTTTCGCTCCCCAAAAAATATTTGACTATAATATATCACTGGGAACTGTTAGATGTGTCTACGACTATGTATCAGATTGATGACAGTAATAGAATTGAATATTTTCCTTCTTATTCCAGAAAATGCCTTCCTGACATAACACTAACAAATAGGAATAGTGTGTAAACCTACTACGACATACCGTAATCATCACTGCGTATTCTACATTTTATTAAGGGACTATTTATCATCACTGCGTATTACATTTTTGAAAGGGTGAAGCGATTCTTCAGGAGGGGAACTGAAAAGCTCCTCAAGTACTTACCGTTTGAAAATGATGTGCTTCAATCGTGCCAACTTCTTTCCCCACATCATTCGAACGATGCTGATCTGGAGAACTGGGCGAAGACTCTTGCGAAGTGCTTTCCCCAAATTGTTCCTCAAAACGAGATTTCTACTCTTGAAGTTGAAGCTCGACTCCTCCAAGGTACAACAGAGAAGCCAATGGACATTGGAGAATACTGGCAGAAAATGTCCTCAAAGATGCCAACTCTGAGTCGTCTGGCTCGAGTCACGATGACATTACCCCACGGAAACGCAGAAGTGGAGAGGGTGTTCAGTTTGCTGCCTGATCTAGTGACAAAGAAACGGAGTAACCTGTCCGCGCTACAATAAATGCGATCGTCGTTATTAAGAGCGCCATGGCATCGAATAATATCTCATCGCGAAACTTCGAAGTGACACAGGCACTTTTGGAGAAAGTTGCCAAAGCCAAACAAGCATATGAGCTGCGTTTGAAGAGCGAGATGGAGGAAGAGGCAGCAAGGAAGAAGAAGGCAGCAGAGAAGGATATATTAAAAACTTTCGAAAATCAGAAGAAAAATGATTCAAAGCTGAATGAGTTAGAGTCCGGTCTCAAAAACAACGAAAAGCGAATCAGCGATATCATGAAACGGAAAGAAAGCCTCGTGAAAATGCAGAAGGAGGCATTACGGTCATTAAAGGAAGAGGAGGACCACCTTAAAGCTCTGCTTGATGAGAAGGAGAAGATGGAAGAAAAGAAACGAGCAGTAGCTGAGAAGCTCATGACTAGTACTTTGAAGCGAAAAGCACATGAAGAACTGAAAGTTATTTCTCCCAAGAAATTGAAGTGATATTTTCTTTATCAGTGCCTAGCGCTTTTAGACAGCATTTTGATTCAACACAGCTCGATCATCATGTACCTGATTGAATGAAACTACTTACATGTGTACTTTCATTTCTGATCTTTTCTTCATTTAGATCACAAGGAAAATAGGGCATAAACTCTTACGGTGAATTAATGAAACTTATTATGTTACATTTCAGTACCAGATGGAAAGTGTAGCGACGTTATTTTAACGAAGACGTTGACTACACCGAGAAAATGTCAGGTATGACAGGCCCTAACACCCCGATTTTAGTCTTTGGTTCGGTTCCATTTGGCCCAGATTTGGTTGTAGTGATTTCGGGCATTTTTCTAAGGCCCCACAACCAAATCCTAGCCAATGGAACTGGAAAAGGCATTTTCGGGGTTCCTTAGGCTCATTTGATTCAACGTTGCGGAAATATTATAGTACCGAATTAGAATGAATACATTATAACGTACTTATATGTTCGTATATGATCTCATTAATATCATATGGTTGTCTGCTCCATGCAGGGCCATCCATTAATCAATTATGTTTTCATCTACTCCATCAAAGGTATCTAATAAATGCTGTAAATCGTCATAGACCTATGAAATTGACCCGTAAATATGCCTATATGAATTCCATAAATGTTTGAAAAATGTATGTATTGACCTTACGCTCGTGCATACATGTATCTTAGACCAATTAGTTGGGGGCGCGAATCGCAGGGCGGGGCGCGAAAAATGCGAAATCGGCCAGTACGAACACTGCACCACATTTCGCGAATGATCTTCTGAAGCTCTGGAAGAGACGATGGCTTTTGCTTTGCGACGTGTCGTTTGAGTATGTACCACAAGTTTTCTATAGGGTTAAGATCTGCACTATTGCCGGGCCAGTGAAACACTTCAATGTGTTGTTCCTGGAGCCATCGTGACACAATGAGCCTTATGACATGGGGCTGAGTCATGTAAAAAGTAAGCTGCATTGTGAATGTCCATATGAATCTCAAGTTTTTCTATCAGCAATTCAAGGTATCTTGAAGCGTTCATGGTCGTTTTTGCAGGTAAAAAGTATAGACCTGCAGTTCCTTTTGCCGAAAAACACCCCCACACCATAACTTTTGGTGGGTGTTTAACAGTTGCGGTCGTATAGCGATGGTTGTATCGTTGACCCTTGGGCCGTCTAACATGTCGCTTAGATGTAGCGAACAGTTGGAAGGTTGACTCGTCGGAATAAAGTACATGAGACCACTGTTCCGGTGTCCAATGGCGATACTTTTTGGCAAACGAAAGTCGCTGAGCTCGCATTCTGGGGGTGAGCAGGGGCATCTTGGCCGGGTTGTAGGCTGAGAGGTTCCATTGTTTCAGGCGAGTCTTGATTTGAGTTGTGCCAATTGATATACTATAATCTCTTTCCAACCTGCTTCTTATTTCTGCCGATGTTATAAAAGGATTCTCGGTCACGATGCGACGGATTAGTCTATCAGATCTTGAATTTGTCTTCCTTGGACGCCCGGAGCGGGGTCGACTCATGAAATCTGGCCGGGTACCCAGACGTTTCAATGTTTCATACGCTGTTGACTTTGATATATTCAGGCGACTTGCGATTTCAGAACATGCGTAACCTTCCTCTCGAAGAACTTTGACCTCAATTCGAGTCTTGGTCGATAATTCGGCTCATCGACCCATTATAAAAGAAAACACGACCGCAAGATAATTAAAAATAGACACATTCTACAACAACGTGGTGTTGACAGGAAAATAATTCTAGGAATTCCTATCTCAGTAATTCTTGGATATCCACATGAAAGAGATTGGTTATAACAGTCTCAGAGAAAACCAATTATACCGCTACATCACAATATTGGAATGGGAGAGAGCAATTAACCAAAGCATATCAGGAGTACTGTAGTTAAATAGTGGTATATCACCATCGTTCGTAAACTTTCCGACGCCAGTGTAATAGCAAACGCAATTTCAATGAAGTCTCAGTTTTCGTTGAGCAAAAGTTCATGCAATTGACAATTATGTGAGTCGCTTGGTCATTTCTTCTAGTGTAGTGTAATGAAGTTGCGACAATCGTTCAAATGAAGGTGTATAGCAATTTCTTCAAAGCAACAAAATCCTAAATTTTGAAGAACTTTCCCATATATTTGTGGATTACTGCAACATGAGAAAAGTTCCGGAATAGCAGTGTCCCGCATACCCAGAAGCAAATATATATGATTATTTAGACGATCTTCTCAATATTATACTGCCAGGATTAACATGCTCAAATCATTACTTGTTTGATGATGTTGATATGTTGATGACTGCCTTAGTTTACTTTCTCAAATAGAAAGCGATTTCGAAAATTATCGTACCACAGTCTTTGGCATAGATTTCTGAAGTTGGTATACTAAATTTTTGGGAAGAAGAATAAAATCGGAAGTGCATTATAATTATGACTCTTATCACAAACATTATGTTATCTCAAAGAAAATATTTCTAAAAAATATGCAATGTAGCATGTCGGTGAAAGAATACTTTCAAAATATTTAGATGCTAAAGCCGATAACTAGGTTTAAGAAATGAACTTAATTGAGACATTTATAGATAATGAACAACATGATAAAATTGTTCAAGCTATGTAAACGGAAAAGACGCTATATCGTGCACATGTGTTCGAATTAAAGATAATCAAATAATTGGTATACAAATACAATGCACCTAAGCTTTTACAAGAGTTCTACAACATGCACACCTAAGAAGGCTTATAATAACTAATGAGCTGGTAAGTATTGCGACTGAACATGATAAAGATCTATTTCATTCCCGTTTTGTAATGTAGATGTAGCACAGTATTAATATGTAGTTTATGCAGTGCGCTGTTCAGCATAACAGTTCTGTAAACTATTTCTTAAAGCGGTACGTGCTTGCTAGTCATGCTACAATGATACTATTATGAAAATGAATCAAAATAACTTTATTTGCGATATCTAGTGCATTAATAAAGCTTATTACAAAACGAAATGACGCAAATTCATGCTGAAAATTCTGTTCTAAGGAGATGCATGATGAGTTTCCATCATTTGTAAAATTTAAGCATGGTCTGAGAATACTAGGACGTCGGATCTTTTATTGTAGGAAAAGCAAACCAGTTTTTGGCGACCATGCAGATCGCATCGTCAGGACAGACATTCAAGCTTTATTTTTCATTCTGATCAGGCATGTCGGATGATGCTTCCATGGAATTCAGATCCTAAAATTGGATCAATTATTCGGTTTACCGTTCAGCCGTTTCCTTCCCTGCCGTTTTAATTGCTTTTGCGAATTATCTGAAAATTTTACAGATTCAAAATATTAATAAGTGATCAGTCATGACAGCAGCATTGAAATGTGCTATGAACACAATAAGTTAATTTATGTGGTCGCAGCTAGTGAACCAATGATAAATAAATGCTGGTTTTTGAAAGCAACTTGATTAGAACATAATGAGTTGCATCCTTAGTTGAAAAATGTTACCAGCAGCTGCCATTCTCACAGCTGACTTGTTCTCATTTCATAGCATCAACACAACTGCCATCCATACTGCAGTCATACCCGAAGTATATTTCTGGTGTTCAGGAGTGATGTCATTCGTCGTAATGGATTCTTTGTGCACCAACAATGGATGTCTATTATATTTGCATAAGCAGCATTTATTGATTTATTACAGATGTACTTAGACGACTTGTCAGTAGTGTGCTAAAAATAGTATTCCATGAATTCCCGTCGAAATCAATTTGGTATGCTTATTGTGCATCGCTAATTTCTCCGTGCATGGTTGCAAGCAAAGTGTTTAAATGTGTTAAAAAACCAAAGTATGCACAACTGGTTATCAACAAGAAGAAGATGAAGTATTTATAGATTCCAGACAAAGATTACAATATGTTCAGTGGGCAAAAGTTGGCAAATGCATTAATACAGGAAAACAATCATATAACACCCACATCAATGTGTAGATAAATGAGTGGTTTACGGTCGTACTTTAACAATCAATTAATTTCTATGCCAAATCAACTCTGACATTCTAGCCATAGAAATGGAACTTCATCTATGTCTTGTCTTCCAAACGTCTACGGATAACAATGTAATTTTTCACTGCTTCATAGTTTTGACATAGCTATTCAGTCCCTTCCATTTAATAATTCAAATGGTCTTCTGTAATCAATTGAGATATCAAATAAAACTGCTGATAAGAGCTGGCGAAAAAGTAATATCATAGATGTCCTCACAAATCATGCTTTGATTGCATACTTCACTTATATACAGATTGTTTCATAAAAAGTGGATCATCCTGAAATTTGACTAAATAAAACATAAGTATGATACAGAAAGCATTTTTCATGTTATTTCATGTCCCTAATATATTTAAATGTCCTTATATAATCTGATAAGCTATGATACAGTAACGGTTCTTAAGAAGCTAATATTTTGTGGCCCTACCCTTATTGTCAATGACATTACCAATTCGTCTAGGCATTGATTCGATGATATCGTTGATTTTTGACTGATCTAACTTTCTCCACTCTCTTTTTAACAGTGACGTAAGTTGTGATGCTCCATCTGTAGGTAGCAGTGAACGACGAACGTTACGTTTTAGAATACTCCATACATTTTCTATGGGATTCAGATCAGGAGAACGAGCTGGCCAAGATAATGTCCTAAGCCCTAATTGAGACTTGCTTAAGTTGACTCTACTACTCCTGTGACACGTAGCATTATCATCCATAAATAACCAAGTCGATGGATCACCAAGTTGATCTGTCATTTGGCCAATGTTCATTCGTAAAACATTCACATAGCGTTCAGAATTCATGGTTCCTTGCTGTATGTGAAGTTCAGAGCGGCCATTGCTCCAAATGCCAGCCCAAATCAGTAGAGTCGCACCACCTTGTACCCGAGGACGATGTAAATGTCTCGGAATTTCCTGATCAGATTTTATCCATAATCTCAATCGACCATCACTATCCTTCAGACAGACTGATGCCTCATCAGACCAGACAACCCGATCCCATTGATTTCGCCAGTGACAATGACTCATTGCCCATCTGAGACGTCCTTTTGTATGCTGATCTGATAATTCGATCTGAGAGGGCCTCTTACAGCTCTTGAAATTCGACTCAATAAGTCTTCTACGAATAGTGGACTTAGAAATAGACGAGTCTAGTGCAGCCATCTCAGTTAACGAGAGACTTGGATCAACTTTAACAAATCTCAAAATTAGGCGGTCTCTACGTTTGGATGTTTTGCGTGGACGGCCAGAGCCCTCTTCACGACAGAGTCGAAAATCATCATTATGCCATCGATGCACATTTGTGTAAGGGACATTTAGTCGCTTGCTTGTAGCTCGCAAAGAAAACCCTAATTCTAGGGAGGCTGACACTTTGCCTTTTGTGAATGCGATCTCGTTATTGTTCATTTGTGCTTTGTATTGTTTTCAACCGGTAAGAGATAGATTTCTAGCTGAAAGCAATCAGGAGTGCTGCCAACACCACCGCAACGAAGTCAGGAAGCTATGGAACATGAAGTCCAGTTAATCACATGTAGCAGTTACATTATTGTTGATGAATAATGGTGCTATACTGGCTCTGATTGACCAATTTTCTTCATTTTTGTTTTGCTTGATAGCTTTTGGCTTGTAGAACAACATATTACATAACAAAGGAAACAAATGTAATTTTATAAGAGTGAGGTATGATTGTGTGTAACATTGCTAAATGAAGATCAAATTATCTACTACTTTTTTATCTATTACAGGAAAACAACTCAATATTCATGCTTGAAATTTCCAACAATGATATTAGTAATCACAACTGACATATCTTCCAAATTTCAGAGAAATTCGTTCAAGTTTGGCGGAGTTAGACAAAGTTGAAGTTAAGGCGATGTTTAAGGGTGATCCATTTTTTATGAAACAATCTGTACTTACTTTGGTTGCAAGTTTATATAGGGAGTTGTGCCGATGTTGAGGGATGTGAACTAGGCTTTCTGATGATTTCCGATTTTGGATGAAATGGCAGATATTCAGGCATCTTCCCATTATTCGACTGAGGATGCTACTCAGTTCTGAGCTGTAGCTTTTACATTGTGCTGCATGCCAAGAATAAATTCCAGAATCAAACACAGGTTCTTTTCATTTGATCCAACAAATAAACAATCACTTTATTGCTACTTGAGGTCGGAGCTTGCTACTTCTACATGGAATGAAGTTCCTTCTGTCAGTCCCGAGCAATCAGAATTTGAAAATCAAAAAGTAAGAATTAATTAAGAAAAAATTAAGAAGCCACCACGAGAGCTTAACTTAGACTGTTCGTAGAAATTTTAGCGAATTGATCTGCTATCTCGGTTTCTTGGTTTGATTGGCTATTTCTCTTCTATTTAACATTGCTATGCATGTGCCAATGCATAAGTCTTTTTTAAAACATTTATCGATGGGTTCATCAACTAACCTTGTCTGGCGCAAGTGATCTGAATAATGTGGATGATCTGCGCATGTGATCTGGAACAACAACATAATCATTAAGTAATATTGTAATAGTATTAATTGTAATAAGTAATTAGTAATATTGCTCTAACCGGAGGCTCTTCATTACAGAAAAACGTAGAATTCCCCAGACGACTGGCGAGCGCTCGAAATGATGGAAACATTGATAATAGTTGCTTTTAATGATCAACCTGTTGTTGAAAATAAAGAATTTGATGCTTTCTTTCTTGCCGAAGTTTCTATAATTTAGTACTTGGTTCGACAGAACAAGCAGCAGGTATGATTTCACTGCTATAGTTCAGCTCCTGTGATCTCATATGTCTGTCATGAAAATTTCTCAAGGAGAGGCTACAATATTCTTTGAATTGGGTATCCATACTTTGTTTGCTCATATAAATAGACATCAATTTGCACTTACACTACATCGTTTAGTCGCACCTTTGAATGGAATAGCTGCACTGTTACAGAACATGTGGTACTTGGATGATGGCTTTTTGTGTGGAATACGACAAGCAGTGGAAGAAAGTATTGCGATGATTGAAAGTGCTACATCTTGGTCTGCCTTAAGAATTAATCTTAAAAAGTGCGAACTGTTTAGTCAGCAAAGTCTAGACTCCTTTCCTCCCGAAGTATTCAGAAGCAATCAATCTAATTTGGTGGTTCTCGGTGCTCCGATCGTTTGTAGCCCACTCCGCTTTTTGTTTTGAGTATATCTCAAAATTACTACTTTCAGCCAGTGTTGTCATCTGAGTTTTTCAAGAAACTCAGTTAAAACTAAGTTAACCGAGTTTATCGGAAATTAAGCAAGTTAAACTCGGTATACTGCGTTTTTCAAAAAACTCGGTTATAACTCAGTAAAATAATTCGGTAAAACTCAGTTAACTCGTTTACATAAAAATGCATGTTATAAGCGCTTCAGTCAATAACTTTTTCATGAAAGTTTAGGCGAATTCACAGGCAGTTACAGTCTCAGCAGAAAAGTAAAATGATAAGATAAACAAGAGGTAGATGAAGAGAGAAAAGTAAAGATGGAAACTTAGAAAATGAAAGCACTGTTTGGCAAGGTTTAAGAACGTAACAAAGGATCTGATCTAAATTCACACATAAAATATGACTCTAAAATGACTGCTATTTATAAAAGTAACCAACGTGTAGATTTTATGTGGAAGGCTGACCCCGTATGTTTATACAAAAAAAGATCTGTTTAAGCAGGTACAAGCTTGTTACACCCTATAGGTCTAAACTAAACTGTACAGCTTCAAAGTTGCGGTAAGTGATTCTGTCTATAATTGAGATCTAACCTTCATTACTTGCTGTAGGCTAAGTTACAGCATCTTACACTATAAGCCAAATTATCTTAATGATATTTAAAAGGGACATTCTGTAATTAATTGCTCAGCTTACCTCAATTTTGGTCTCGCGCTTTTTTTGCTCATCCCTGTCCCCCTAAGGCACGAAGCCATACTAGAAGCTAGAGATAGGACAGCTCGGCCCTTAACCAACTGAGCTATCCCACCACCTATGAACAATGCGAAAGCTGAAACAAGCCTACGAAAAGCACCAATATAAATGACGATGCTTTATAAAACAAATAAAACTTAAAATTATTCAACACAACCATTTTCTATTCCTCTCCTGTTTCCTACCATAGCAGTTCCTAAAATCTGTATTCATAAATTCAAGTGATTACATTTGCAGGCTGCTACAAAAATTATTCAAATAAGCAGCTTCTCTTTATATTTCAACTACGAAGTAAGCATAATATCATATAGCAAAACAATGTCACGCATTAGTACTACTCCGAACTGAGACATAAATCATCAATTTCGTTTCATTGATAATTCGATCGAAACTAAAGCATATTTATCACAACAAATGCCTTCAAAAATAAAAGCTGGATAGAGCAAATAAGGAAAGTTCAGAAGAAAGTTTTATTGTGGCGCAACATGACAGATGCCTCCAATAATTATGGCTTTAATACACCTCTACGACCTTCGGAAGAAACACGAGCGAATGAGAATACATATTCAACCGATGCACTGGTGGCTGGCATTGATAAAAAAATTAACGGCGATTTTCACAAATTCGTCATAGTTGGAATTGTTACCTTGCCAAAATATTAAAGGAGATTCTTCCGCAATGAAATCATGTTTCTAAAGTCGATCAATGTATTTCTCAAGCTAGATTTATAACTGTGACTTTGAAGCCTGTCTACATTTTCCCTCCAGTTGTCTCCGCTCTAAATTTTTGAATAAAGAAGCAACTTTTTGTGAATCACTTTTCTCGGTAACAGGCACTTCCGCATTTCCGTCTCTGTCGGCAAACGACGAAAGGGTCAAAATGTATTCTCTTAGTTCTTTATTGCCATTTTCAAATAGGTCTGGAATTTCCAAGAAATGTGTTCACTCTCATCCTGGGCGCTTGGCGGTTACGATGCGGCGTTCACACGTTCAACAAATTCAACATGATCATGACCATAGATGACTGAGTTAACCGGACCATAGATAACTGAGTTAGCTAAGTGTCAAAAACCAAGTTGAATGTTTACAAAACTCGGCTCCAGCAAAACTCAGTACTTCGAGTTTAATGAACAATAAACTCAGTTGCGTATAACTTAGTTTTTTATGGCGGAATTGAAAACTCGGTTAAGTTATAACTCAGTTGACAACACTGCTTTCAGCTATGAAATTACTAAGTGAAATCAAAGGTCTCCATCATCCGCAGATTGCTTTGACTCTGCTGCGATTGTGTTCCGCATTGTGCAAACTTAACCATATTACTCGATGCTGTCCGCCAGAGGATGTGTTATCTGCAATCGCTCAGTTCAAATCTGATGTTTTGGAATGCCTCGAAGAATCTGTTAGAATTGAGCTGACTCATGATGCTTGGATACAGTGTCAGTTGAGTCTGAGACATGGTGGACTTGGGTTGCCTTCTTGTTATCTGTTGTTGTAACAAATTCCAATTCAGTTCAAACTGTTTCGCGACGCAGCCGCTGCCTCAGTGCACTAAAAAGAAGGTAAAAGCAGACTGCGTCGCGAAACGTTTGCAGTGTAAATATTTTTAGCAACTAATGTAGTTTTTATTAAAGCCGTTACTAAAGGGAGTGCCGTATTTTTTTCATCATTATCATGAACACCCTCCCGTATAAGGCTATCAACCATTTGTCGTAATAATGTTGTCTGTGCATACGCTTGAAAAAACATCTTGATTTTGAATCGAGAATTTGGAAATTTTCTGGGGAAATCGTGATAGAGCTGCTCTACGCCACCCTCTGTAATTTAATAATCTCATAACTTGCATTCGTCTCGACAGTTAGAGAAAGTACATGCAGAGACTATTGCATTCAAATGAAATTGCAATAGGCTACTCAGCAACACTGAAAGCAGCCTAGTTGTAAAATTGAGCTACGAAAAACATCAATTTCACCCAAAGACTATGGATTACATAAAGACCGGAAACTATCCCATTTCTCAATGTATAAGAAGTGGAAACAACACTTCACTCCTCAACGAAGATATCGGACAATTGTTAAACATTGTAAGATAGGGAAATATCTATGTTAATTAGTCCTCATCATAGATATCAAATGTTTCCAATTTTCAGTCGAGTTTTCAGTCTTTACATAATCCATAGTCTTTGATTTCACCTCTTTAATTTGTTTTTGTATCATTCGATGCGTTTATCATTAGCTCAATGCGTCCATTCGATTTATATTTCAATCCCGCCCATTTATTTACAGGCTGTTGCAGGAGAATCCTCAAAACAAGCAGATAGACATCGCGTACGGATTTCACACCTGCCATCTAAAGCAACCGAATATTCAGTTCTGCAGCTCATCCGATCGTTTGGCATATCTTTGACTGACTTCCACTTCCCTGTGCATCGAAATGGTGAGCTTCAAGGTCAAACGGTTGGTCATTGCATTGTCGCTGTTGCGAATGAGGAAGACGCGAGGAAGATGATCTCCAAACTTGATGGACGGCGGTTCGGTGGCACTCGACTTTGTGTTCGTTTTGATGAGCAGAGAAGAAAAGATGATGCTCAAAGCTCAAGCAGTCGTGACGGCAACAAGAAATTGTTTCGGCTTTCGTCTTCTAAGAGCGATGTTTCGCTGCCCTTATCAGACAGCCAGAAAGCTATTCGTGTGGCAATGATAGAAGCGAAATTGAAACGAATGCAGAGGGAAAAATTAAAATTTGGATGAAATGTGCCACATCAGAATCTGTGACAATTTTTACGGGGATCTCATAAACAAATGCTGACCCTGATAATTCTAATATCTTGTGATACTGTGCATTGTGGAATCATTGCTTAAGAATCAACCACATGATGATCGAAGCAATTCACAGGCTACAAGAAGATTGCGAAATCGATTTGGATGTCATTCACCGAACGAGTGAAAGTGGGTGTGAATTTGCATCTGTCTAGACCAAGTCTTGCATTTATAAGTTTGTATGAATAGGTCCTCTACAGACAGAATTTATAAATCCTCTTCACTTCAAACGTCCATGATTGTTCGCCAACAGGTTCTGAATCAAGTGTTGAAATTGGAATTCTTTGTTTAGCACTACATATTCTATTATTTACACTTTCCTAGATTTTTCATCTATGCGAATTTGCTAACATGAACGTCAGAAAACATCTTAGCATGTAAGACACAAAAAACTTACTTATTTTGCGGTGCGATGTTTTGTCATGATTCTGATAATTGTGCTGAATGTTTCATCATATACGTCATTAAACATTTGATTGTTTATGAAGTGTTTTATTTTTCCACAATGTCTCGAATAGTGCATAGATTGTATAAACAGTAAAGGCTACTGAACCTATGACCATCGTGTCCGTGTCGTGTTGCGCCTATTTCATCTATAACTTCACCAAAAGATTTCAATAAATCACATGGTCACAAAATGCGTGTGACATTTATAAATTGCATATATTATAAATATGCGGAACAGCGTTAATATGAGAAAACAGACTTCATATATTTAGTGCAACTAGGGTTTCCGATTATCCGACATCTGCAAATGCATATGCATGGTGCGATAATGATCAATGATGAGGTCATGGGGATGTTGAATCAGGAGATGTTATATCCCGGAGAAAAAAATTGTCGGGAAGCCGGCTTCCCGACAATGGACCGTCAGTTTTTTTTTTCACCGGGATGATCAGTGGTGGGCGCTCTGATAAGTCGAAAATTTATCGCAGAGACCGCTCTAAATCCCGGGATAAATATTGTGATAAAGAAAACAAAAAAACCGTTTTTATAGCATCATTTTGCAACTACTTTCATTTTCCATTTCACATGATTCGGTAGACGGAATCGGTGAGTGAGAAGTTTAATTAGCTTCAATTGAAATGGTCTCGGAGACTGCATTGAAATGTTCCCGGTGAAAATAAAGTCGGTATTTTGTCGGGCCGACAATTGACCGACAGATCCCGACAGTTTTTTTCGCCGGGTTTTCCACCTATTTCATTGTCTGAGCAACGTCAGTATACAGGTGCTATCAAATGGACAGTTAATGCCGGGCAGTTGATGCATTATTCCGTATTGAGGCTATTTTCATGTATGGTAGAGTGGAGTAAACCCGTGGAGGATAATTCCGGACAGACGGCATTTCTGGAAATAACGATCTTCTGCATTCCGAAAACGCGCAATTTGATTGGACATCATTTACTCGATACGCCGACAGTGGACTATGGGCTGTACGTGAGACTATGTGCTTCGAATCTAGTGATGAAAGTTTTCCGGAAAATTTTGAATCAAAATTTTCCATGGAAAATTTTGGAAAAAATCGGAAAATTTTGAAAGTTCTGATTTTCTGTGATAGGCCATGTTTTGACCGCTTCCACAGCCGAGGCAGCTACACACCAATAGAATGGGTCTAAAACTGGTGAGTTTGATCATTATTTTGAATAAAGCGATTTTGAAAAATGAAGAAATTTGAATTTTTGTGATATAATTTTTGCGTTTTCTATCACAACCGAGGCATACACATCAATAGAATTGTTCTAGAACTCTTGATTTCATCATATCATTTCGATTAAAACAGTCGTAGCAATACGAATCCCGTCCGCGGATTTTTGAGCATTCCTTTGCCACCAGTTGCTTGTGGCAATTTGTTGCCACTTTTGATATTATAACACAGACATCTTTTGGGACAACGTGAATTTTTTCCTTTACATAGGGGTATAATTTCAAGCATTGTGAAAGATCTGGGGCAAAAGTAATGCACTTTCTTTGGGAGTTTATGGCTTGAAAGTTAAGCTTTATTATGCAGCCTTGATTGCAATGATACAAATTCTACATGTGTTGATGAACATGTGAAGCACAAGCACACAGTCCAACACAGCATTATACATGAGCGACCATATATTGGAAGATATATAAGGACTGTAAACTCGTGAGATATTTGGAAACTAAAGATATCTGTGATGAGTAGAAGAATCTACTACGACAGCTTCTAACTTCTGGCGTATTGTCCGATATCTTCGTGGAGGACAAACTACACATTCCATTTCTAGCTGGTTCAGATGGCTCAGATAGTTCCCAATCGATTTCAGATCTACTTAAATAAGTTTCAGACTTTTCCAGATGAATTGGAGATTCTCCAGTTGAATCTAAGATCCTTTCAAAGTTGAGTTTCTGACAGATATCTGAAATTCAATTAGAGAAATCTGAAATCCATTTAATGTCTGATATTCAGTTGGAAAGATCTGAAATAGACATGGAGGTGCAGTTGGTCCCAAAAGTTAACATGCAGGGATGATGAGAAGTTTTCGGTCTTTGAATATTACATAGTCTTTTCAAACGACTGCAACAAGTCTCCAAAACAAAGGCAAAAACGTGAATCACCGAAAAAAAATTTCAAAATTTTCCATTGGAAAATTTTCCGGAAAGTTTTGAAAAAATTGGAAAATTTTCCATTTGCATCACTATTCGAATCAGACACACTAGTGAAGCAAACTACTCAAAACTTGCGTCAAAATTACATTTAGCACCTAACAGAAATTACGCAATTACCTTGTAAGACTTGCGTAGTATTTGTGCAATTCTCTTATGAAGACTTATGCTTAACTTGTCTAACCACTTTACGAGTCTTGTCCGATACTTGCTTACTACTTGCGTTCATTTCAGTTGATATTTGTTTATTTATGAAACTTACGATGATCCACTGCATTTACAGGAATTATGACGCTAAATCTACGTTAATGCAATAAATATTCAGAATCATACAAAAACAAAAGCATATAAAAACTTAAACTATATATTCCACGACTAACCGAGGAAATAAAATTGTAGAAATGCAATTACATGTACGACAAACTCCTTATAAAATCTGAAAATGCTTGAACTCTGATCTGACATGTAGAATTACAGATAAGATACATTTTCTCATGATTCAAAATGATTTGAAAGAAGGCAACAAAAATATGATAAACACTTATAAAATCTAAAATTCCTTGCTATGCAAAACTCACTGATGACATGCAGAATTAAAGGAGACACATTTTCTCATGATTCTCTTAATTTCAATGAGTTGAAAGAAGGAAACAAAAATATCACAATCATAAAATCTGAAAGTTCTTGCTATATAAAACTCACGTAGGACATATACATGTCGAATTACAGAAGAGGTACATTTTTCATGATTTATTAAAACATCCAACAAGTATCGCGAAGAATCACTGATATTGATACTATCTTGAGAGCGAAGAGAAGAATACTTCATATTTTCTCGACTGATCGTACTTGCGAGATGAGTTGTAACAGCAGTTATAGAAGAGAAATTTAAATCGCGTGACATTCGTGGCACCTTTTCAATTGGGGTTTGCTTGGTTTATGTTCGGAAGAACATTCCTCATCTGATAAATACACAAGCAGATCATCCGAGTCTATCACATTATTTTCATTTCGTTGACGAATGTCTCAATATACTCTTGATATTTCTTAATACGATTGTATGGATCTCTTCGTAAAATCCTGGCAGGTTGATCACCATTAAGTGAAATCGCATTGCCCTGCAAGACAAAGTAGGTATGCTTCCATTTCAGAAAATAAATTGTGTATAACAAATTAAGTACATATAAGATGTTGCCATTAATGAACATAACGGGGTCTAAAATTTTAACTTGCATATACGACTGAAGTTTTCAGTGGTAGATTATCATGCATCCGTGTTAAGAGTTCAGATGACTTACTTTATCCTATTTATTTCGACTTACTTGTATTTATAGAGCGGTACTCTAAGAAAATTAAGTATTCGCGCATCGTCATCACTTCCAACACTCAAAAAGTAAGAGTGAAAGAATATGATGAAGCTAAACTAGTCTCACTATACAATTCCGTCACATGCTAATATAGTAAATCTTGAAATCTGAAAATACAGTATTCTATTTGCTAAATTAGTAGGCTGTATGGTGTTGCAAATCTCGTGCAATTTTTCTAGCTAAACGTCCTGTTGTCATAATTGGTGGGCATCTAATTATAGCCATGATTCTTCCCAAACCCTTGATTTTGCCCCGACTATACGCTCAGGTTGACTCAATGCAAATATTTTGAAATCAAATAACTAGACCTATTCCTGTAGGTGTAGACAAAAATCTAGAAAAAAATTCAAACCATGAGAAATCTTGAAATCATATTTTAATAAGCAAACAATTTGTCCGGCAATTAAGTCTCCTGGATTTTGATGGAATATATCAAAAACGAAATTGAAATTGAATAGTGCAGTGCACCTGAATTTTTAATAACGAGCTTGATGTATAGCGCACGTAAGACTAAGGAAAACCAGTCGTACCACAAAAAATCGCATTATTGTATTTATCGAAAATGAACATCGGGTTAATTTTTGCCGATAAGAAAATATTGGAAAATATGCCCAGCATCTACTTGTGCAGTAATATTAATAAATTCATTATCTAATGCATATCTGACGATCACATCATATGATCGGCAAATGCAGACAAAGACAATGGACAGACGTGCAAACATTATAAGCTTACCGTTTAAATTTGGTATGTATTCTGAAAAGAGAAATATTCAACTCACTTTTTGGAATCCTTGGATATCTGTGTCAGAATAATGCGCCAGTGATCTGTGACTATTGACGCCATTGAAGGTAGAACAGTTAGTGCTGGTCAATCAGACCAAGAACAAATCAGGTTTGCGTGCTTTTTCATTCATAAACCTTGATACGATGGGCCTTTCTCGCTTCGACATCTGAAATAACAATTAAAATATTCGTCTATTAAACTGATGTATACATTATTGGTGCATACTATATAGGGTTCCAATGCAAATAATAACCTAGAGTAAATTGAAAATTGAATTTCGATAATTTACAGTTTGGTGCATAATTAGTACGTCTGGCAGGTAGAAATCTTAACTCTGCTTCCCTTAGTATTTTCACTAGATGATCTTAATACAATTATGCTTTTAATTGAAGTTGGACAATACAATAATGAACAAATATTGTAATTTTAGGTTAGTAGTAAGTAAAACTCCACTTCTGGATAGCGCAAGATGGCCGCCGTCGCTGACGTCCCCCCCCTCTGGAACGGCAGAGTGTCGTGGTGTGCCGGCCAAGTGCGTCCGAAAGGTTCGCTGACGTCCCCCCCCTGGCCGGCCGTCGCAGCGCGCGGTGATGTGCTGTCCAGGTTGGCGTGGTGCGCCGGCCAGGTTGGCGTGGTGTGCCGGCCAGGTTGGCGTGGTGTGCCGGCCAGGTTGGGAGGGTGGACTGTCGTAGCTCATCTGAAAAAATCCTAAGTGTCAGAGTGGCTTTGTATGGGTAAAATTTTGAAAATTTTCCAAAGTGTGGAATTTCGACCTGGGACCTTCACCAAAGTTTGTTTCATCAAATTTCACGGACCCCCCTCCCCCCGACAGCAATCTTCTAACTTTGGTTCTAGTGAACGGATTTTGTCTTACAGCTACTCGTTTGAAAGAGGAGAAAAAACTGCTCGACGCCCTTTTTTGCCGCGAGTCAATCGGACCAGCCGTTCAAAAGTTAGAGCTGTTACAAGATTTTAGGTCGGAGCTCACCTGAAAAAATCCTAAGTGTCAGAGTGGCTTTGTATGGGTAAAATTTTGAAAATTTTCCAAAGTGTGTCATTTCGACCTGGGACCTTCACCAAAACATTTTTCATCAAATTTCACTGACCCCCCCCTCGGGAGAGCTAGCTTCGATCTTGGCTTCTAGTGGACAGATTTTGTCGTGCAATAGCTCGTTTGAAAGTTAAGAGTGAGGCAAATTCACTGAAAGAAACGGCTTGTTCATATCTGTCTTCGTTTAGATGTGAGACGCCATTTAAGATTTTGGGAGATTCACGAAAAACGACAGAGTTAGAATTTCCCAAGAAACAGCTCCAGCGGGCGAATGAAGGCTCGGATTGGTAAACGGAGGCCAGATTTGGAATCAGCTTGATGTTATTGTCCAATGAGGATAATCATCCAATGAGAATCAAGCATTTCTATATAAATAGCGAGCCTTCCACAGTGAGAATCATTCCATCGTTGAATCGCACGAGTGACGGACGCACATTTTCTCTCTCTCTCTCTCTCTAGTTCCCTATTCTATTATCCAACTAAAATGATAAGTCGCTACTTTCCTCCCTCTCCTCCCTTGAACGTAAACTTTATACAATCTTTTTCATTTTCAAGCATCTACTCCATCTGCTGCACTAGTAGGACAAAATGGCGGTCAAACGTTACAAGGTTCGCTACGATCAGATCATCTACAACTGAGGCCAGTGGAAGAAACAACCAAGGTACATAATCCTACACCGCTACAGCGTAAATTTAAACAAGTCTTGCGTTATGACGATCATATAGCGTAGTACAACAAACGGGAATGCTCCCTTCCACGGATGTCAAGATAATGCACAATCAGTATGGGGACTACATACTGATCCCCGTGAGTCCGTACATTCGCCACCAACTTGATATTATTGAGAAGTACGTGACATTAAATATGGACATTCCTACTTCTCTTGCTCAAGAGTGGAAGGCGAGAGATGACAAGGATACTCCCTATAGAAAGATTTGGGATGGTAATCAAATTTGCCTATCGGTATCACATTGGTGTACTTACTATAAGAAGGAGGGAGATCATTCAACACCCATCACATGCGACGAGTTCGGAGAAGGTGCTTGGGATATCCTTTTCAAAGTGAATGGGCTATATTATGCTCGTCACAAGGATAATAAAATAGCCTCTCTCTCCATGCATATGGAATCCATCCTATATATTCCAAAACCACCCAACGTGGACGACATAATTGATCAAATCCTTAACAGCAGTGGTACGAAGCGCAAGTCGGAGAAGAATGCTGCATCAAAACGCAAATCAAAGGAGAATTACTAGTCCTTTCCTAACTCTACCCTATGACAATTCGCTTATGTGCTTTGAGTGTCGTAGACGTGGTCTTATTAGATACATTTTACTTCTTCGTTGCCATCATATCATTTGTGTATTTTGTCGTGAAAAGCATCGATGTAATTCTTCATTTTGTGATATGTTATAGAACGTTTCCTTAGATGTTTAAATTTCCGTTTTAGGCTTCTATCATCATTTTTATGGATTGTGAGGGTGAACCTGTACAGGAGCTCAGTGCTATTGCTATGAACAATTGGACATATCAGATTGTCAGTGTCTATCATCAACATGCCAACTGCAATCCCAATGTTGGTCAATGGGCGAGAAAACACATTAATGGACTTAATCTGAAATATTTGCAAGACTATGGCTTTTCTTGTGAGAGTGCTCTTCTTATTGACTTTAAACGATGGTTAGCTGCTTTCAATGTTATACGCATCTTTTGTAATAATCCTGGTAAGGAGAGGAAAGTATTTCCCAATCTAATCATTGATGATATTTTGCTCCCGCCTTGGGATAGTAGATTGAATCAACATTATCATGAAGTCATGAAACGTTTTAAGGATTTGTGTGTTCTTATTTTGTCTGTTCGTTGTAGTAGCTACGTTCATAACCAATGCTTCTTTCCTCCTTACCTCAGCACTGCTAAAGTCCTGTATGGTTATCATTGCTCGCTGTATGATAGTTACCAGCTGTATCTATTTTATCTCTTTCAAACCATTGATTTATAATGCATGCTTGTTACTATTATTCAATAAATGTTACTATGAGAAGAGTTGTTGTTTTCATGCAATGGATGGGTTAGATAAAGGGCGATCATGTCTTTCTCAAACGACTGCGGAACATTACATTTTCATAGGCAAAGTTTAAAAGGAGCTGTTCAAGATTATGCGATAAAATTTCATAAAGATGAGACCGACATCGAAGCAGTGGTCGATGATGCTAGCACTCTATTTCTAGAATTAATGAATACATTCTCTGATAGCATTGTCATGGCGCGATTAGTTGCGAAAATTAAGTTTAGTCATTTTGGAAAGGAAGAGGTGGAAAGTCGCTCTTTCCATTTTGCTTCTTATTCAATGGAAGTGGTAGATCACCCCGAAGAATTTTTTAAAAGACATATGATAAAAATTGCTGAACGTCTTAAAGCATTTAACCATCATGGTAGCAGTCTACTGATTGAAGCGATTTCAGATATTCACATTCAACTTTCCATAAAGAAAAATTGAAAATGCAGTGGTACTTGATTGTAGCACAACTAGTTTTCGAGCTATGTCTGCTCACTCTCGAAGTATATTCCTTCTGTACATGCGTCTATTATTTAGAAAAGGCTAGCAAATTCATATCTTCAAAAAGACTTGCTATAGACATCAGTAACGGTGAAACTATGTGTTGTGATGTATGTAAGCGAAAGGATGGAAATGAAAAGCGCATCTTCAAGAGATGTAAGCACGCTTTTTTCAACGCTGTTTCATACGTAATTGCATTCAACTTTGCAAATGTAACCACTGTGATATTGCTCATTTCGAGTGTCACTTATGCCGCAATAGTTAGTACCTATGCAAATGTGGTAAAGATAGGTTTTAGCAAAGACTAACACGGAAAATGGCGAAACGTAAAAGTCAAAAGTCTTCAAAGTTTTCTTCAGCCATTCAAGCTCTCCGACGAATGAAAGCAAATCAGCGATACAATGCTATACGACATGCCAACGATAAATTCATTTGTGAAATTATTTCTTATGTGAGAAAGTTGAGGACGAAGAAATTAGCACCAAAACAACGAAAGTTACTTAAACGATATGCCACAAAATTGCGTTTCATCTCCAATCCTAAAGTCACCCTTCAAAGAAAGAGGAAAACTCTAACACAAAAGGGCGGTTTCCTTTCAGCAATACTTCCAATGATAGCTCCTGCCGTGGGCAACCTATTGGGTAATATCTTTGGCTCTAAGCGTTAATTATGCAAATGTTGAATCTCAAAGTAATAAAATGGATTTCAGACTTCAATGTGATAAAGTTCTGACTGTATCAGGTCCATCTCATGCAGGTAAAACTGTTTTCACGCTGAATTTATTGGATAAAAGAAGGGAGTTGTTTAAGGAACCTATCAATCGAGTGATTTGGTGTTATGGTATTTATCAACCGTCGCTGTTTCAGGAATTGCAAAGTCGCAACTTTATTCGACATGAAGGAATTATTCCAGTGGATAAACTTCAGTCTAATGATGTTGTTGTATTGGATGATTTATTAAAAGAAAGTAAGAATTCAAAAGATGTTACAGATATGTTCACTCGTGCAGCACATCATAAAAGGTGTTTTATCATCTATATCACACAAAATTTGTTTCCTGATGGAAAAGAAGCTCGTACACGAAACCTGAATACACACTATTATGCTATTTTCAAGAATCCGCGAGATAAAAGTCAATTTGAAATTTTAGCGCGACAAGTTGCACTCAGAGGATCAAAAGCCTTAATTGAAATTTTTCAAGCAGCTACTGAAAAGCCATACGGTTACTTATTCATTGACTTTTCGCAAGAGTGCCCGGAAGAATTTAGATTTCGAAGTGATATTTTGAAGACTCCCATGATTATCTACAAACTACGAGTTCTTATTCTCGCATGATTGTTATTCCTCAGGATGAATATGTACAATTGACTGCCATGCAGCAAGTAAAGCAACCTCTTGCAAATCAAATGTATAGGAAAGAAATAGATTATCAGCAAAATGTTCACATCAAAGATCCACATCGTGCTGTGTTATTACAATCGGAAACTGTTGAGCAATTGAAAAACTTGAAGAATAAGATGCGTGACTCTGTATCGACTGCTACACCTTTAGCATCTCGCGCACATGCCATATCTCTTTTCAACAGTATTGAGCCCCATCTCAATGTAAATGATAGAGGAGAAATCATTACAGATGAAAATAAAGTGATTGATGCTTCACGTTATGAAGACTTGATTCAGTATGCGACACGTAGAAAGCGCCGTCAGGGCTATGTTCCACCTGGTTGGTCATACTTTCTTAAACTATTGAAAAAGCATAATGTACCAAATTTGCTTTGAATAATGAGACATTGAAAGAACTTGATTCAACAGTGGCTACTGCTCCAATGCTTCAGACGATGAAAATGCCAACAAATTGGTTTAAGACGTCACCTGCTACATCCCCTCCCACACTCACTAAGCAAACAAGAGGAAGAACTCGACGTAGATCTACATCACCACTAAAACTAGTAAAAGGAAAACGTAAAACAGCTCCTCCCAGGAAATACATGTTCTCAGACTATTAATATGAAGCAGATGTGTTGCTTGCCATGTAATGAGCCGCCAGAGGTGAATGTCGTTGTCACTTGCACTTGCTGCGCCAGCTCTCACAATGAAACCCCTAAGCAATGTGAACACGATCGCAAAACCGCTAAAGCTAAATTCTGTAGTTGTTGTAAATGTAGAAAGGCAAGAAAACAAAAAGATGAGAAGGAGGAAAAAGAGTCAGTCGTCATCGACTGAACGTTTGAAGTCAATCTATTATGATGTAAAACATCCGGCAGGATTTGCATCTATCAAGAAATTATCAAAAGCGAGTGGTCTTCCACAATCACAAGTGAAACGATGGTTAAAGGGTCAGGCTACCTATACACTCCACAAACAAGCGAAAAAGAAGTACCGCACCCGCCATTATATTGTTCATGACATCGATGAACAGTGGCAAGCAGATTTGTGTGATGTTGCCTCCATTTCAAAACATAACTCGGGCAATAATTTTATTTTAACCGTCATTGATATTTTCTCGCGTTATGCGTGGGCTCAACCTTTAAAAACTAAAGAAGGGAAAGGAGTAGCAAAAGCATTCCAAACAATTTTTCGAGAAGGTCGCATTCCAAAAAGAATTCAGAGTGATCAAGGAAAAGAGTTTGAAAATCAGCATGTGAGAAGATTATTTGAGAGGCATGACATTGAGTTGTTTAGTGTAAAGAGTGCTTATAAAGCTGCACTCGTTGAACGTTTTAATCGCACATTAAAAAATCGCTTGTGGCGACATTTTACTGCCAACTTGACACAAAATTGGACAAAGGTTCTACAAGATACACTCCATGCCTACAATCACTCTATCCATCGTTCTATTGGACTCAGACCAGTAGATGTAAATGCTGACAATGTAGATAAAGTGCGCGAATCATTCCAACGTAAACGCACTCATGTGAAAAGTGATGTGAAAATTGGTGATAAAGTTCGTATCTCAAAAGTGAAAAGTGTTTTTGCTAAAGGGTACCTTCCGAATTGGAGAGGAGGTATTTATAGTATCAAGAATTCATCAAAAAGACTCTCCCACCACCTACAAGTTGAAAGATTACGATAATGAAGAAATTGAGGGTAGCTTTTACCGCGATGAGATTGAGGTAGTCACTGAAAGTGAAACATATTTGGTAGAGAAAATCATTCGATGTAAAAAACGGCAAGGTGAAGAATGGTGTCTTGTTAAATGGACTGGTTATCCTTCAAGTATGAACTCTTGGATGCGTCGTGCCGACATCTTTCATCTAAGTGATCGACAGTGATTCATGCAAAGTTGTAACTAACAATGTTTAGGGTTTGAGCTATGAATCCAACTGCCTCATTTTATTCACGACCCTCCTATGTAAGTGGCGGAGGACAAATTTACATCGGTGCTCGCCGCCAACGTGGAGGTAGCATACTTGGTGCACTGAAATCTGTTGTAGCACCTCTCATATCCAATGTCGGTAGATCTTTAAAACGAAATGTTTTAAGTAATGCCGTTGGCTTTGCTGGTGATGTTGCTAGTGATCTTTCCAGAGGTAGAAGTTTTAAGAGCAGTTTGTTGAATCGTGGGAAGGAACGCGGTTTAAAAACATTGAAGCAGACCATTGCTGGTGTTACTCAAGGAAAGAAATCACCTAAACGAATGAATAAAGGAAGGAGGAAACATCGCGGAGCTGGTAAGGTGCGATCTTCAGTCAAAAGGCATTCACGCAAACGTCGTAGAGGCTCTAATCATTCATCAGGCACTAAACGACGACGCTGCCATAACTTCTAATCATGGAGTGTAAAACTTCCGGTTTTTGTTTGTTCGATCAACAAGCCATACAGACAGATATTCTTAGTTCAAGTATTGTAGATTATCATCCTCGAACAGCTGAGAATGCTGGCCCCATTGAATTTGTTATTCCTGGTGGTAGTGATGACTACATAGATTTGAGTTATGCGATGGTTGATTTGAGGTTTATAATTCAGCAAGCAGATGGAACTGCTATTGACGATACACATAAAGTTGGACTGAACAATTTACCATTGACTACATTACTTCGCGATGTTTCTCTAACGATTGGAGAGCAGCAGGTGGCAGGTGGAAGGTGGTCAAAGCGATTATCCCTATAAATCATATTTCAATCATGTATCACAGTTTCATCCAGCAGCACAAAAAAGTCATATGGAAGCCATGGGATGGTACAGAGATGAAGCAGGAAAATTTGATGTTGAAACAAACAGTGGCTTGTAAAGCGATCTGCTATGATTAAAGATAGTAGAGTATGTCAGCTATATGGTCCGCTGAATTTAGACTTCTTTAGACAGTCAAAGTTTTTACTCTGTAATACCAGCATGCGACTCAAGCTGACATTGAATAAGCCTGAATTTGCGCTGAATGCATTTGGTAAAGTTGACAATTTTAGAATTCATGTGGAAGATATTGCACTTTACATTCGTCGAGTAGTACCGAATCCAAGTGTCATTAGAGGACATGCTGAAGGTCTTAACCGCCAAAATGCCATTTACCCCGTTCAGCATACAAAGCTTCTCACCTTTACAATTCCGAAAGATCAAAAGAGTTTCATGAAAGATGGCCTCTTTCCATCGGAAGCACCGAAGCTCCTCATGGTGGCAATGTTTCAAAAATGATGCATGTAATGGTAATATAAAGAAGAATCCTTTCAATTTTAAACACAATCAGTTAAGTGAAATTGCTTTACGTGTAAATGGTGTGAGTCATCCTGGTCCACACTACAAACCAGATTTTGCTGCGGATCAATCTATGCGCAGTTATGTTGATTTTATGGATGTCTTTGGCTTTTACAATATGGATGACACCAACGGACTGACTATGAAAGAGTTTAAGAGTGGATATACTATTTAGGCATTTGATTTGACTGCTGACAGCGATATTAGTGCCCCCTATCGTCAAGCGAACGTGCCTCATAATATTCGTTTGGATTTGACGTTCAAAAGAACACTACCTGAGACGATCAATGTATTAATTTATGCAGTCTTCGATTCAAATATTGAAATTACAAAGTATCGTGACGTGATTCTTCAGTATAATCGTTAATGAGTTGGTTGACTGCTGACGATATTAAGACTAAAGTGCAGCGTAATGCAGACAAAGCGACGTTGAAAGCTTTCGATAATGTCTATTCACTCGATACCTTACCACCTGCAGTAAATCACTATCCCATCTTTATTGTGCTAAACACTCATTCGCAGAATTTAGGCGGTGAGCATTGGAAAGCGATCTTTATTGGAGAACACCGACGTGGTGAACTATTTGACTCTCTTGCTCAACCTCCAAATATACCAACACAGCAGTGGTTGAGAAAACATACGCGTCAATATCAGCGAAATGAACGCATACTACAACATCCACTTTCATCAACGTGTGGTGCTTTTGTACTGTACTTCATCTTAAAACGTTTACATGTATCTCGATTTGTATCTGTTATTCAAAACTTTTCATGTAATCCATCCTCTAATGAAAAAATGATTTGTAAGTTCTATCATGATTTGAAATAAAAACATCATGTTGGAAAAATTGTTTTTTATTTTACAATCCGCTGGGTACGTACATACTCGATGAGATAGTCTAGGATCACATTTGCTTCTACATGAGATTTTAATCCAGTAATGATCACTTTACTATTATGAAAGATTGCCACATGTACAGGTAACCAACAACTAATGAGAGCTGCAGGAAAAAGTTCGGGTTCATAACACAAATTGTAACTGCTGGTACGAATCTTCAAAAATGATACACTTTCACTCAATTGAGTAGAGATCACCATATTGTCCACAGTCAGATTCGACATCACACACCTCTCCCTCTTCCATATCCGACGTAGTAGTCTTTGTAGCTCTAAGCCCATTGACTGCGCCGATGAATGAGAAAGGGCGCCGAGAATCTGTACAGTCCCATTTGTGAAGAGTTGAAGATTCCGTGAATTGTTCATCTTCACCACTAACATTTGAGGTCGGCCCGGGTAATACTTGCTGTTTGGAAGGTGTTGGTGTAATGTTGTGAGATCGATTTTGGTGTAGAGTCTGAAGCGACGGAGAATGTTGACGATGGTGTAGCGATGGCGCTTCAAGATGAAAAAATGAGTAAATTGAGCGATGTACCTTCCTTTTATACTTTTCCCAACTACCTTGATGAAATGTGAAGTTAGTATGGAGTTGGGAATGATAGAGTTGAATTCGCCGTTTGTTGACGCGCAGCCAGATGCGATTTCCAATACGTGAATGTCTTTTCATATAGAAGTATTTCAAATCCTTCATGATATGATGTAGAGATTGAAAATGACGATAAGATAAAGCAAACTCTCTTCTCACATTTCCAGTTGAATCTTTGAAATAGACGTTTCGATCATGATCCGTTTCAATACGTTGTAGGGAATCTAATTTCCAACTCATGGTGCGTGGTAGTCATGTCTGATTAAGATTTGCATAGTAGGGCGATGAACTCACGACGAATAAATGTCATGATGGAGCGATGTATGTATCTTCTATACTTCTCCCAATTGTATTTGCGAAATGAGAAACAGTTTGCGGAATGAGAATGGCAGATTTGAATTTCATTGTTGCGACGTTGAAGCCAAACTTGATCACCCAAGGAGATGAATCTTAATGTTTCAAAATATTCCAAATCCCTCATGATATCATTGAGGTTGACAAATTGTCGCCATGTTAATGTAATACCTCTTGATGAATGACCATGAGAATTTTTGAAATGTACGTTTCCATTACGATCAACTCTGATATATTGTAGAGAGTCCAAAATCCAAGTCTTCATGATGTTATGCAAAGTCGCAGATCAGCAATATAAAAATGTCGTTTTATCATATTTTGCTTAGCAATGCGGCTACAAAGAGATTTGCTAGTAATCGAGCCGCACTCTTTTCTACTCCCATTGATCATACACAACAGCTAAATAGAAATTAGGAAGTGGGTGTCACTCAACTTGTTTATAGCAACTGTGTCTATACTTTTGATCATGAGGTGATGACTATTAATATGAGACGCACAGCTGCTTACCAATGTGAAAAGGGCTGCCGAGTCTACATTCCACAGTGGCCAAAAAAAGATCTCTTATCATATAAAAAGTTTATATATGATTTCTTGAATAAAGCGTGTAAACATATTGTCCAATTTACTCCGCACAATGATGATCATAATTATGTACATCATGTAGTTGAGAAAGATTGGATTGTTGGTTTAAGTCCAAGTTTAAGAAATGATTTAGGTTACCTCGCTAGCGCCTTAACAAGATATGATAATTTTAACGTTAATTACCACATAAGTGGTCATAAACAGTTAATATATCCAGAGGAAGCTTATTATGTAGATCTTATTCCAAGAAATGAGAAGACGTTGGTGAAGAAGATTGTGATTAAGCCAAGAAAGACAAACATGACTCCTGAAACATTATTGAAGAAATTTAATTATCTCCTTCGAGTTGATGGTAAACAAGTGGCAACATTGACTTATATCAAATCATCTAATCATATTGCAATAAGTAAATTAAATGATGATGATCTAGTATTAGTTTGTTCAAAAGATTTTCATCAGTTCTTACGACATCGTTCTGCAGCTGTTCATGGAAAATCTTATATGCAACATTTACCATGTGAAAGGCCAAATCAATTTGATACAGAATGGACCGTATCTTTATACAGAAAGTGTGTAGAGCCTTTAGGTGGTATCTTACATGAAACAAGAGTGTTGATGCCTCGCATTATTACTTCGGTTAAATTGGTTGTAGATTATTTAAATGAAGTGATTAATGAGCAACATATTTTATTTTCTGAAAAAGAAGGTACTTTGTCTCTCACTATAAGTGGAAAAGGTATTGACCTAATTATGGATAAAACTCTAATGGACATTTTGGGTTTTGATCAAAATATCTTTAAAAGTGGTACTGTAACCAAAGCTAGCGCAGAAATGTCGCTATCGCGTCGTATTAACTATTTTCAGATATATTCCAATATTGGTGAAGATGTACGTGTGGGAGATGTTGAAGGTCCATTGCTAGCAATGATACCATACCAGCCAAAAAGCTGCAGTATTTTATCTGAGCATACTTTCAAGAAAGTGCATTATACAAAGCTGAAATCAAACTACATCCCACAAATTGATATTGCCATTTATGACGATGCTGGTGCGTTGATTCCTTTTCATAAAGATGCTGTGACAAGTATCACACTCCATTTCCGAATGAAGAGTTAATGCAAAAGTATGCTAATATATTTTTCCAATGTGAATAATATGGAAAGTGAAAATAAGGACTCGTTTCTAATCTACTTGCCCAGTAATGCTTCTATGAATAAATTTCCCAAAAATAAACCATCAGACTATCGAGTAGAATTAAATCGCCCACTACATTTAGAAGGTGAATGGGAGGTTGGCGTTTCTAGTATTTGCTATGATAGCAATATTCAGAATGTGAATGATTTGGAAGAAATGATATTGACTCCTCGCACCCATGATGGAATAACGATGAATAATGCATTCCAGTTCCCATACAATTTAACGTCAGATGGAAAGTGGAACTATGAATGGATTCAGATAAAATCAGATTATTATGGTCCATTTGGGAATGAGAAAATTATCAAGGCATTCAATAGTGGTAATACTTCCATCATGAAGAATAAGGATCAGAAAGTTTATGAGTTTACTATCTATCATTGGAGTGGGAGACAGTTCCTTCGCTTTCATTCTTTTACTAAAGGTCTTACACTGAGGTTGGATAATGAATTCTATCCACATCTTGGTTTTGGTCATGGACTACATCTAACGTCAATGGCTACTGCAAATGTTAAAAAAGTTTATTCAAATCGAATCAACAAATTTCATTATAGATTTAAAATATTTGATGACGATGTTGTAGAATGCGAAGAACGCATCATTTTGAAAAAGCGTGGTGTTCAACCTTTATCACTTATTGAGTTAGTAAAACGATGGGATGAGACTGTGGGTAAGAAGTATGGAGAGAAAATTATGGCGGACAAAAATAAGTTGGTTATTCAGAAATATAATGACAAACTTACAGTTTATTTCTCTCCAACCTTGCGCCATTTTGTAAGACATTATACACCTATTATTGGAAGCGGTGTGGTGTATGCTTCTCATGAATATCACACTAAAGCTGATTCAGTTAATGATGAATGGTGGGTGGACATCTATGGTGATCGCATCAAGAAAATTTACCAGTCTTATCAAGAATCTAAAGTTGCTATCAATATAATGCCGCGTCTATATCATACAGTTGAAAGTTTCATTCATGTAGTAAATCCTTATATACAACAGAAGTTGAAGCATGTGATGAAAAGTAAATATGATGTAAAGACACACCACATTTCGTTTTCAATTGAAAATCAACGCGTTGTTCTGAAACTGGGTGATGACATTCAATGTCAATTGAGTAAAAATTTGAAAAAACTCTTTGGTTTTTCAATGCTACAAACTGTGTTTACTGCTGCGCATACGATTGGTATAGAAACACCAATGACACTTGATAAACATGAACAGCACCTTTACATTCAAAGTGATTTGATTCTACCTATTTCTGTTGGTGAGAAAAAAGAATACATTTTACGCGATTTCATTCATGATAAAGACGCTTCATATGGAATAGTCGAGAAGATGTTTGAATCTATTTTCTATCATCCCGTCGTCAAACAAACTATACCCTCTATTGCTATCAAAATTACCAATGGTTTACAAGAGTGCATCCATGTCAAATATACTAAATCCCTCGTAACTTTAGTGTTTCGGAAAACAAAGTGAAGTCATTGTGATATGTTTATTGAAATAAAAATATGTATATGAAAAAGTCTTTTCACAGATATAGGGGGAATGAGCTGACTGTAGGCATATATTCACAAGGAAGAAACGATCTCATGCGATACATAAAACAACCATGTATATCTACAAAAAGCAACATCAAAATACTGAGTTAAAGTTGATTATGTCAATACATCTCCTGAATGTGGTAGCGTGAGTTTTATTCTTTTGGGTGGAGGCATGTTTGTGTCAGGATGTCCATGTAGAAGAGATGTGTTATGTCCTATCCAACACCTCTTATCTTCCCATGCTGAAAGTGCTCGTTTCTTGAACGTGTACGTTTTCACAGTATGAACTTGAGATTTTAAGATTGTCATATTGACAAACGTTATAGTTTTATTTTTATAGGCCTTCTTATAGGACCGATGTTTCATTTTGTGAACAATGGATTTTGATATACCTTTAGCACGCTTAATACTATCTGCACATTCTTTTAATTTCATGGAATACATTTTAGGACGGAGGAGAATCATTTCATCTATTTCCTTTCCTGCTGTTTCATCCTTAAAACAACCACGTTTGGCTTTATTCTGTATGGAATAGAGTGGATGAGTGGGGTTGTAGTTAGATGTGTCGAAATATTTTTCTAATGACTTACCTACTTCATTAAAATTTAAACCTTTTTGAGTGGTAATTCCTAAAAAGAAACTATCTGTATCACCACCCAGCAAGCGAACCTCTTTTACGAGAGGGCATGGTTTTAATATTTTGTAGAAGAGTTGATACATTTCAAGCTTGGAATAATCTAAAACGGCTTGCCCAATATAGATGGGTTTGCACAACTCAACTTCTGATTTTATCATTTTAGCACCTACAAGATCCTCATCGATGATGTCTCTATCAATGAAAAGAGGTGATGAGGTCAATTTGTGATATTTTTGTTCATCAACGACTAGTTTGTAGTTCATACGTTTTCTAACATCCTCCATGGTCTTTCCGAAAAGACTGTTATTCTTATATTTATAAAAATCCTTTTCAAAATTATTTTGGGCGAGTGCACGTTTTTGACTGTTACTATCTATGTAGGGTTTGAGGAAGGCTTTCTGTCTAAATTTGATAATGCGGTGAACTGACTTTAGAAGCATGCCCATTTCTAAATAGAATTTTAGTATGCAGAAGTGTACGAGATAATTTTTCTTATCATATTGGGTGAGTAAAAGTTTGCGGCATGGTTTGTACCTTGGCTGTCCACACTCTGTTAAGTTATTATGAAATTGTGACATGAATGGTGAAAACATATCTTCAGTCACTTCACCAGATTCAGGTGCGAGTGGGAAATCAGCAGTTTTATTTTTAATGCTATTTGGATAAATCAAATCCACTTCAAAATAATATCCCCAATCACCTTCATCTGGAATCTTCAGTATGTTTGAAGGGTTGGAGTAATACTCAAGCTCATCTTGATTTAACCAACTAAACTCGGAATGAGGTAGTGGTTTAGACAGTGAACTGCCATATAAATTATTTTGGTCATAGTACTTTAGGTGGATATGATCATCACCTACTGTTTCAGATTTTATATGATGTTTATTTACAAATGTGAGACCACCGCGTATTCCGCGCTCAAATATATTATACATCTCCGGGTCTTGTAAGAGATGAATGGTCTCACCAGTCATTTTAAAGGCTGATTTAAAGGACATGGCTGGTAGACTGACAAAGTGGACAGGATCTAATTTGTCTTCTTCTAATGCTACTCGTCGAAATTCCTGAAAGACATCAGCCAGCAAAATGACATCTAATTCTAAGTAAGCGATCATATAATCGCCAAACGTTTTACAATCAAATTTTAACCATGCCTCTTGAGCATGTTCATAATCTTCTACTGGACAATCTTCACCCGTCAAATCGTTTTTGAATTTGTCAATGGAAGGAAGGGTTGTTTCATTTAGTTTATACATTGAGCTAAAATACGCATAAGGAAAGACTCCTTTGCGAGTGATTATTTCATCCGTTAAGTTTGGATAGTGTTTCTTCAAAGTTTGACTATGGGGAAGAAACTTGAGATTACGAACGAGAGAAGCTAGTGACGCTGACATGAATTGGAATGAATCTAAAAATTTTATTTCGAAGAAGACTGTCTTATTTTCTTTAGTTTTATCTACTGGTACTTTCGCTGTCATTGCCATGAATTTTTCTCTCGTTTGCGCTATTACATTAAACTGCCACGATTTCATCTGGCTCAACCCTCCTTTTATGAGCATATGACTGTCATAGCCCTTAAAGTTATGAAAAATGACGGGTAGTACACGACGTCTCAACCTAAGTGAAAAGTTACATTTCGAGCAGAGTGCGTTTCTAAATTTACCAGTGATGTGATCATGATCACGCACTTTCTTAATTTTATCGTCATCAAACGTTTTATGACATTTAGGACAGGATGTGCAACTTTCAAATTTTTGTTTGTCTTCATCTGACATATGTAGTGACTTACGCTGCAATTGTGAATCATATGATTGTTGAAATTTAGCAGCTTTATCGAGAAATTCTGGAAATTTTGAAATGCAATCTTCACCTTGCCAAGTATGCATTTTGTTTTGTCTATTCCTAAAGTGGTCATGCCATACTTCATAGCAGGATATGGCTGCTGGCTTGTGGATGATATCATCAATGTAGCATTCTATGTCTGCGTAAATGACACGCAGGGGACTTAATTCGTCACCATTATCCCTATGTGAAAAGATTTTATCTTTGGGCATGCGTTCCATTTGTAATTTACCTCGCTTGCACCATTCATAGTGAGTTTCAAATTTATCTTTACTCCAAAAGGAGCGGATGCAGCGGTCGCATACAAAATGTTCACCTCTTTTAGAGTGCCCCAAGTGAGTGTACAAGCGAGATATTTTGGGAGTAGTAGTGCCATTCCTCGCTATTATCTTGTTTTACTAATATGAGGTTGACTACACGTTCATGACAAGTTGAACGTGAATTATAGCGGGCACCCTTCAACCCCTTCTCCCACACGAGAACGACAATTTTAATCTTATTATGTTTTTCGAACGTTTCTACATCTTTGATTTTCATGTTGTTACTATCACAACCTTCAAAGTCTAGTTCATCCTCCCACTGTCTATAGCTATAGGTATGATTTCGATTCGCGTTGATATCATTATAGTGAAGGATGGATAGGACTGCATATTTGAAACACTGTGATTTACAATCGACATTGATGACAGCTTTCTTATTATACAACGTTTTTGGTAGTTTAAATGTGCCTCGAGCTGCATGACTTTCTAATAGGAAAATTTTGAATATGGCTGAGTCCACACCATCAAAAATGAGAGCGCTGTCGCGTTGATTGAATTTATCTACATTTGATTTTAAACATTGAATGTGAAAATTTAGCCAAGACTCGCAGTCTACAACTTCAGTTGCGGAAGAGGAAGGAACATGAAACTGTATTCTCTCCGTCACTTGACCCGTTTGAAAATCTATCTTAATATATTTTAGTTTGAGGTAGATGAGCGCCTTCATTCTAAAATTGTCTAAATTGTTGAAGAGCGATTCGATAATGCTAGAATTTTGAAGGAGCCACTCAGGAAAATCTACTATTTGAGTATTGGACTCCATGCAGTAGTCGCGTACTAAATTATTGTGTGAAACATTAATGAGGGAGATGGTAGAGGTACCGTTGGTGTAGTGATCATTTGCATGCGTGTGTTGAAGTCTGTGCGAAGATCGCTGAAAGTGACTATCAAAAGAAAGAGGGCACAAATCGCAAGGAAAGGAGATGTCATCGTCAGAATCAACTTCACCTCCGGAGATTGACGCCGCTTTGCGTTGACACACACGTTGTTTGATGTGTCGAAGGAGACTGTGCTTCCTTGTAAACATATGTCCGCAGTCAGCACATTCCCACTCGTTGCCTTGTCGCGAGAGTCCTGAGCTGGAACTCACATCACCTGAAAGAGAAATCATTCTATCATCTCTGTTCAAGTCTCAGTGTATTGTTACAACCTACTTTGACTCAACAGCTCTAAACTTTCCTCGAGAAGGGAGGGCGTTGGTGATGAAGTTGATGCCTGAAATTGAGGAAGATGCTATTAGCCACACGTTTGAGGGAGATGAGTGAAGAAATTTTCAACTTACCATTTCAACGAAATCGAGTTTAAGGTTGATACTTCAACAAGATAGAGACTTCACGAGAGAGCAGTTCACTTGTACGCCTCAAATATAGAATTCGCCAGAGAACACTTCACTTATATGTCACAAAGACAGAGTGAAATGACACGAATGTCACTTTACATATATACTTTCGTATTCATCATTCATTGGCTGTTCATTCTGATTGGTTGCTTGTTGATACTTAAGAATTAGAAAACATTTCAAAGTTATTATTCACAGTCAACATGACAAGCCTTCCGACAACACCAAACACAAAATTCTCTTCTCCATCCTCAACACCAAAGGCGCTCGTTGCACCAAACGCTCCAACGAAGGGGAAGGTGGAGAAGGTGCACCGACTGTACAATATCAGAAAGTTGTCATTACCAGCGGACAACGAAGAGAGTGTATGTGAGAAGGAGTGTCCCGACTTAACAGGCGTGAGGTGGAAGTATCTCCAGTAAGATACTGACGATGTGATGGAGATCACCAGTACGAAATTCCTCCACTAATTATGGGAGTGGTACACCCCTAACTCCCAGCCACGAACTATGGCGGAGTGGGAGTATATTGACAAAGTGAGGCTCTCAGTGGAAGAACGATTAAAGCAAGTGAACTGTTTTTGTTATCTATGTGAAGCCAGACTCTGGGACGATATTGACGATGAAGACCTTTTGAAATACATGCCATAATAAATTTTTATTTCGTATTATCTTTGCTTTCATACTGACTTACTTGAACGGGGCTTCAGTGGATGATTTAACCATGTATACATTTTCATTTGGAAATAGTAGCACGCTTAGTCTAACTTATAAATCTTAAAACATTTCATATGGGCGATGATGATAGATAAAATAGTGTTAAATAAAATTAAGATAGCTTACACTTCTGATACAGGGATAGCAATCGACTGCGATCCATGTGTAAAGAGCTTGTTAGACTACGGATGGGCTTAAGTGGATGATTTAACCATGTATACTTTTTCATTTGGAAATAGTAGCACGCTTAGTCCAGCTTGTAAATCTTAAAACATTTCATATGGGCGATGATGATAGATAAAATAGTGTCAAATAAAATTAAGATAGCTTACACTTCTGATACAGGGATAGCAATCGACTGCGATCCATGTGTAAAGAGCTTGTTAGACTACGGATGGGCTTAAGTGGATGATTTAACCATGTATACTTTTTCATTTGGAAATAGTAGCACGCTTAGTCTCAATCGACTGCGATCCATGTGTAAAGAGCTTGTTAGACTACGGATGGGCTTAAGTGGATGATTTAACCATGTATACTTTTTCATTTGGAAATAGTAGCACGCTTAGTCTAACTTGTAAATCTTAAAACATTTCATATGGACGATGATGGTAGATGAAATAGTGTCAAATAAAATTAAGATAGCTTACACTTCTGATACAGGGATAGCAATCGACTGCGATCCATGTGTAAAGAGCTTGTTAGACTACGGAAGAGAGAAGTGTGTCATGTTGCGTGTGGCGCGTGAGTGTCCTCCCATTTCATTCCATTCATCAATTCGTCTCATTGATAGAGACAGGTAGAACTCATGGTTCTCATAACGTATGCAATGGAAAGTTTTAGGCAACCTTCGACAGTTGGCTAAATGTCGCCCTGACGCGAATGCATACTACGTTGAGACAGAGGCAATCACTTGCAAACATGACGCAGAGAGGTTAAACAAGATTGACCATTGCCGAATGTCCCTTGCGGTATACATAGCTACGGGTTTCACCGCCGCCCTTTACAGGAACGCCCGTCGAAAGGAAGTATTACAGCGAACTTCATTTGCAACGTTCAAGTTGACTGATAGCAGATTCAACTTAATGATAGTATTCGCCAGTCCGAAGACTGCCCAGGGCAAACCGCGTGGAGTTTCTATCATGTCTTGCCCCATGGTGGCCCTTAAGAGAGCCGATGGTTCATTCTCGGGGTGTGAATTTAAGTTAACTATTGGCTGGAATAGTCAATGGGTATGACGGTTAGGTTGTCATAGACCCTATATCGCCGAGGTCGTGCTGGTGCATCTGGCACCTTTCGGATGCGAGTGGTATTCGGAGTCCACACCCCATCCGTCCAAACGATCGTCTCGATCTTCCCCTTCTTATCATCCTCTTCATCCCACTCGTCGAGGATGACGAACTCGGGAATGGCGTTGTCTTCATCGATGAAGACGGGAATGCTGTTGGCAGATGTCGCTTCCATCGTGACTTGAAATTGAATGAGAAGCGCTACAATCTTCTGGCTTATATAGGGTTTTCAACAATGAATTGCTCAACAGCGAATCAGAATGCTTCAGGGATAGCAATCGACTGCATAACGTTCAAGTTGACTGATAGCAGATTCAACTTAATGATAGTATTCGCCAGTCCGAAGACTGCCCAGGGCAAACCGCGTGGAGGTTCTATCAAATCTTGCCCCATGGTGGCCCTTAAGAGAGCCGGTGGTTCGTTCTCGGGAGTAACATCATCTTACACCCTACCAATTCTCCTGAGAGAGTCTTTGACTCTCTCTTTGGTAGCACTGTCGACTTCCACACTAACTGGCACATGGCTAAAAAGTGGAATGTAGCGCCATTCCGTTGGATTGACAACAGTTGCTGTCATCGGATTGCCAATCCGAGCAAGATTATTGTGGACTCTGTCTTGCTCCTCTAGCCTGACAAACTCCTCAAATAAATTTCGCGGCCTTAACTGCGGTCCGCCAGGAGAGCTGACTTGATTGTTCGGCGTCTGCATGATTGAAATGAAATGAAATGAGAGGCAGTGGTTTATATACCCCTCTAACGCGACGCAACGTTCAAGTTGACTGATAGCAGATTCAACTTAATGATAGTATTCGCCAGTCCGAAGACTGCCCAGGGCAAACCGCGTGGAGGTTCTATCATGTCTTGCCCCTTGGTGGCCCTTAAGAGAGCCGATGGTTCGTTCTCGGGATTGAATTGATGGGGTGGTGAAGGCGGGCAAAGATCTGCAATGAAAATGATATGTATTAGAATAGGATATACTATCTTATTTACTTTTCACTTACCAAGTTAGCTATCCTTTGGCAGTCTCGCGCGCTTCTGAATAGAGAATTTGTGTAAATGACCGCGCATTCTCAGGCTGGCATGGAGACAGTTTTTCGTCGGATGGCCGTTATAACATATTATGGACTCGTCGAGACTTTGATTTACGAGTACTTCGCCGTCCAAATGATTATCCCGAATAGGGATGTGAAATTCAAACAAACGATCCTCATTCACACGTTCCTACTCATCCCTCATGCGCTCCAACTTCTCATACGCCTGCCTCTTATCACCCCGCCGACCCACAGTCCTCTCCAACTCAACATTCCTCGCTCTCAACACACTCATCTCCTTCATCATCTCCTCAAACTTCGCTTCTGCATCTCTCATTCTTCTCTCCGCAGCACTCGCCCTCTTCTCACACTCATCATTCTTCTCTTCCAACTCTCGCGTCTTATTCTTCAAATCAGTCACACTACGCCTCATTCTAATATTCTCATCCGCTACCTCCTTCGACTTCAGTTCCTTCTTTTTCAACTCATCCAACTCCTTCACAACTTCATCCTTCACCTTCTTCAAACTCTCATACTTATTCACCAACAAATCATGCGCCATCTGCTGCGACACATGCCTCTTCTCTTCATCCTTCAACCACCTCGCCGACTGCTTACGTATCCCACCACTCTTCACTTTTGGGGAAGATGAGCTCTTCGGGGGGTCGGTGATGACAATGTTTGACACCTCCGACGACGAAGAGCTCAACTTCCTCACACGCTTCCTCACACGCTCCCTATCTAAATCCACATCATCCTCATCATCACTCTCAAGCACTCTCTTTCGCCCAATCTCAGCCTCCAACGACGCAACTGCTCTCGCCAACTCATCATTCTCAACAACATTCTCAACCTTACCCTCTCGCTCTATCGCCAACATTCGCTCCCTCTCTTCCACAATCAACTGCGTGAATCTCAAGTCGCTCACCAAACCTCCACTACAGTCAGCATGCACTCTGTAGAAACGCGCCTCATCCTCATCACCCTTCAACACTCTACACTTCACACACGCAACCCTATTCAGGATAATCATGTGGTCGGTGCCCGCCTTCTTGACATGCGCCTTGGCGTCCGCACTGCGATTTATTCGACCGCACACACACATTTTGATATGATATTTTCTATTCTTGTCATTTGCCATGCCTGAGATTACTTGTTAACTGTAAGATAATGAAATTTGTATAAGTTTGGAATCATGTAGTATAGTCATATTCCTAAAGCATTACACTTAGTCAGGAATGATAGATTTGAGTGTAGTGAGTGGCACTCGATGCCGTCGACAGCCCGAAGGCCTTTTACTGATCACTAGGGAAGTGAGAGATCTTCCCTGATACCCGCTCTTTACAGCTGAAGACATCATTGTCACTGCCCCGAAGTGTTAACAGGAACGCTGAGTCAAAGGTAGTGATCAGTAGCTGGGATCTAACCCCTCAAAGCTGCCTTAGACTTAGTTAAATTTCAAATCTGATAGCAGATTTGAACTCAGCATACTTGAAATCCTTAGTCTACATGTTAAAACTTTGAAAAAACCGAAAATTAAGAATTTTTAAAAAATTCAGCATTTTACTACTCATACTACTTTTAAAAAATTTTATCAGTAGTAAAGACACTATCAAACTCTATCATACAAACTTTGAAGTAAGAAGATAGCTTGCCTACTTCAAAAGATAGAGTCCTTTGAAACACCCGATATCGGGAGCTCAGAGCGACGACCGTCGCTTACCTCGTCTTTCGATGAAGTGATCAGACTTACGTTGTCGGGAGTTTATACAGGGTGGGCCAAAAGTCTTTGTCGGTAAATGTTTCATTGTATTTATCAATTTATAACTACATATAAATGAACAGTATGCATATAAATACACTCGTATATATGCTTGAACATTCAAGAATAAACGAATAAAAAAGTTAACTTCATAATCAATCTCATTTTTCGAAGAAGTGGCCCTGCTGATCATGACACAACTGCAAACGGGTGTTGAAGTTTTTCATACTGTCACGATAAATTTTCATTGGGATTGCATTGATTTCCGTAGCAATTCGCTCTCGGAGCTCGTCAAGATTGGGAAATATCTCTCCATTTACATACACTCTCGAGCGTAAGTAGGCCCAGAACCAATAATCGCACGGTGTGAGGTCCGGCGATCTGGGAGGCCACTCAATTGGGCCTCTCCTTCCAATCCATTTCCCATTCAACTGTTAGTCCAGTATGTTCCTTGCATCGCGACTGTAGTGGGCAGAGGCTCCATCTTGTTGGAAGTACTTTTCACGGTGCCTTTGGCAATATGGAACCACGATATCATTCAGAATGGTACAATATCTGTCCGCATTCATTGTTGCAGCACTGATGTCATGGCCAATCATTCCTGAATATCCAATCCACGCCCAAACTGTTAGCGACTGGGTTCGTCCAGGGTTGCAGAATCGTTCGTGAGGATTTTCTTGTCCCCAATAATGCACATTGTGCTTGTTGACATGTCCTGCAAGGTGGAAGACACACTCATCGGAAAAAGTAAGCTTCCGATGTAGTGCGGGGTCTTCACGATACTTTGCAAGCATAGTTTGACAAAACTCCAGCCGCCTGTCATCATCACCGTCGGTTAAAACTTGCGAATACAATGGTTTGAATTGGTGGTAACCTTCACTTTTCAAAATACGTCTCACCGATGTTCTTGATATATCCAATTCTTCAGACATCCGCCTTGTCGATGTAGTGGGTTCATCATCAATTGCTTGAGCAACCATTTCCTTATGATCATCTCCAGTAGCTGTCACCGGTCGTCCGGACCTGGGTCTGTCCGTAACAATGCTCCCAGTTTCCAACATTTTCTTTTTCCAGTACGATGCGGTCGTTCGTGATGGAGCCTCCTTATTGTATTTCTGCGCAAATAATCTTCGGCTTTCTTCACAGTTATCGTAAACTATGGCCCATGATGTTAGCATAACTTTTTCCTCTATCGTGATCTCCATTCTTGATGACCGAAAGAAGCGAAAACATGAAGTGAAAACAGAAGCAAACACATGCGCGCTGCTTGCTGCTTGCGTACGCGTCACGTGATATGACAACATGCGCGCTGCATGGTGATACAACTCCACCGTTCGTCACATGCAAGCGTGGCGAACGAAATTGCAATAAATTGATAAATACAATGAAACATTTACCGACAAAGACTTTTGGCCCACCCGGTATATGCTCGGAAGAAAACTTAAAATGACTCTATCTCCGAAAGTATTCATCGTAGTGACATGCGGTTTGTTGCAAACGATTTGTCTCATCATTCTCTATCATATGACACCTGAACCATTCTCATATGACCACGGGATATCGGTCCGTCAGCACATGTCCATGTAACATGCCACAAGTGAAAAAAGTCCTAAGTGTGAGAGCTCCAGTGTGGTGAAAATTTTGAAAAATTTAAAACTTCCGAATTTCGACCTGGGACCTTTACCAAAACATTTTTCATCAAATTTCACGGACCCCCCCTCCCCCCTCGTTCAGAGAAATTTGATGAAAAATGTTTTGGTGAAGGTCCCAGGTCGAAATTCCACACTTTGGAAAATTTTCAAAATTTTACCCATACAAAGCCACTCTGACACTTAGGATTTTTTCAGGTGAGCTCCGACCTAAAATCTTGTAACAGCTCTAACTTTTGAACGACTGGTCCGATTGACTCGCGGCAAAAATGGCGTCGAGCAGTTTTTTCTCCTCTTTCAAACGAGTAGCTGTAAGACAAAATCCGTTCACTAGAACCAAAGTTAGAAGATTGCTGTCGGGGGGGGGGTCCGTGAAATTTGATGAAACAAACTTTGGTGACGGTCCCAGGTCGAAATTCCACACTTTGGAAAATTTTCAAAATTTTACCCATACAAAGCCACTCTGACACTTAGGATTTTTTCAGATGAGCTCCGACCTAAAATCTTAAATGGCGTCTCACATCTAAACGAAGACAGATATGAACAAGCCGTTTCTTTCACTGAATTTGTCTCACTCTTAGCTTTCAAACGCGCTATTGCACGACAAAATCCGTCCACTAGAAGCCAAGATCGAAGCTAGCTCTCCCGAGGGGGGGGGTCAGTGAAATTTGATGAAAAATGTTTTGGTGAAGGTCCCAGGTCGAAATTCCACACTTTGGAAAATTTTCAAAATTTTACCCATACAAAGTCACTCTGACACTTAGGATTTTTTCAGGTGAGCTCCGACCTAAAATCTTGTAACAGCTCTAACTTTTGAACGGCTGGTCCGATTGACTCGCGGCAAAAATGGCGTCGAGCAGTTTTTTCTCCTCTTTCAAACGAGTAGCTGTAAGACAAAATCCGTTCACTAGAACAAAAGTTAGAAGATTGCTGTCGGGGGGGGGGTCCGTGAAATTTGATGAAACAAACTTTGGTGAAGGTCCCAGGTCGAAATTCCACACTTTGGAAAATTTTCAAAATTTTACCCATACAAAGCCACTCTGACACTTAGGATTTTTTCAGGTGAGCTACGACAGTCCACCCTCCCAACCTGGCCGGCACACCACGCCAACCTGGCCGGCACACCACGCCAACCTGGCCGGCGCACCACGCCAACCTGGACAGCACATCACCGCGCGCTACGACGGCCGGCCAGGGGGGGGACGTCAGCGAACATTTCGGACGCACTTGGCCGGCACACCACGTTACTCTGTCGTTCCATCCAGTGGGGGGGGGACGTCAGACTCAAAGCACCACGGCGGCCGACCACGACACTCTGCCGTTCCAGAGGGGGGGGACGTCAGCGACGGCGGCCATCTTGCGCTATCCAGAAGTGGAGTTTTACTTACTACTTAGGTTTATAAGGTAAGGTCCTATTGCAAAAAGACCACCAGAGGTTAAACATCAGCAACCTATTCATCAGAGGAAAATGACCTCTCAAAGTTTGATTATATCTGTGTATGCTATAAAAAGTGGAGTCCTGCAACTAAAGAGGACTCCAATATACAAAATAACAAAATGATCAACCAAAAAACTCACGTGTTAAATAATCTTGCAGACCAAAATCGATGGAAATTGCTCACGTTTTACTTCTACTAGTGGATTTGAAAACTATCACAGCCACTGGTGAGTAAAATAGGAATATTTGGGTTACGTCGGACAAAACTTTACTTGCATTAAATATGAATGCATTAAATAAAATACAAATCAAAACTGCAACAAATGCATCACGTGCACTATTTAATCGGTAGAAGGCAGCCGATTAAGCACTGATTATTTTTTTAAATCATCTGAAGTCGACGCTTTCACTAAACTGAAAGAACTGATTTACCTATGATTAACTTAAAGATATAGCAAGCTATTCCAAATAATAAAATGCACTGAATGTTCCAAAATCCTTATGATGCTAGCCTAATCTTACTTCGAGTTATCGATTTCAGTACTTGGTTTTATCTTTATTGTAACTTTGTCCTGTTGATATATCCAATAATTTCATGAAATAGATCGACCAAAAATTGTCGTTTTTATTTTAAAATGACTTCGAGTTGAATAATATTAAATGTTGACTAATTGATTAGATTTAGCCTACTAAAAACTGGTAAAATTAGTTACAAAAATATGCAGCAAACCGTTTATTCTATATGATTACTCAAGCAATTGAGTCCAATCAAAATCACATATATTAAGCATCACTGAAATAAAAGAGACTCGGACTCAACCGATCAATCTTTTAAACAAAGATGGGATGAAGAGAAAACCCATCCCCCATTCCAGGTATTATGTCATGAGAGTTTCAAATGGCTGGTAAATATTCTTTTGTAACAAATTTAGAAGAAATTTGCTGTGTTCAATCATCGGCCGCTATGTTAAAAAGCAGCTTGAACTTTAAACTAGTAGATCACAGTCTATTGTAGAATTAAGTGTACCTAAAAAAATCTTGTATTTCAATCAATCACTGATTTATTATTAAAATTAACAAAAATCTCCATGTCTACTAATAGGCAAATAATCAACCGATTACCGATTATCGCTGTACGTCAATAATCGGCCGATTAATCGGCACACCAATTCTACAAATTCATAACGAAAAAAGCAGCAACTGTAGTTATGATAAATCATTGATATGAATAGTATGCAATAAGATGTGATTTTTAAATGAAGAAAATTTTTCCACGACAATGGTCTTTCAAGTTGTTGTCTACAACCTCAAGCGTGTATTTTCTATCTATATCAGGCTGTCAATAATTGTTTATTGGCCTTTTGGAAAACAGAAAAAACCAATTGTATTATTTATATTTTAGTCTGCTTCAGTGCCGTTCACTTTTTTATTTTTTATTTCTTAGGGTCGTAGATCTCGTTTTGCGAACATTCTCTAAATATTTCCCTACGATTATAAATTGTTTTGATTAACGCATCTTATGATATCTTATGCATGTTTCGATGTTGCATTTTTAATGCTGTATCAAATTACACTAAATTGTAGCTACTATGCATAAATATTATCTTGTCACTCTCGTAAACTGGAAACGTTGAGTCAAAAATCGCTTTTTATTCATGTGAAATCATAAGACGGCTTTAAATGGGCAAAAATTCATGGAAACATGTTTTAAGCAGTATACACAGATCAGCCAATTCGAATTTGGAAAAAGGAAAAAAGCGAACACGTACTTAAGTAGTAAGTAAATCTACACCACTGGACCGCGCAAGATGGCCGCCGTCGACCGACCTCTCCCCTCCTCCTGTCAGACTAGGGCGTCGGCCCTAGTCCGCCACCTGGTTGCTTCGAGTCCGACTCCCCCCCTGGAACGACGGCGTTGTTAGAGGTTGTTCGTGGTGCGCTCTCCAGGTTGGCGTGGTGTGCCGGCCAGGTTGGAATGGTGGAATTTCGGTGCGAGACCACTCCCATCGTGTTTCTCGTCAAAAGTTGGGTTAACAAAATTTTTCCACCCCCCTTGGCAGCGATCTTCTAATTTTGGTTCTAGTGGATGGATTTTGTCTTATAGATACTCATTTGAAAGAGCAGAAAAAACTGCTCAATGACATTTTTGTTGCGAGTCAATCCGATCAGCCGTTCAAAAGTTAGAGCTGTTGCAAGATTTAACGTCGGACCTCACCTGAAAAAATCCTAAGTGTCAGAGTGACTCTGTATGTGAAAAATTTTTTCCAAAGTGTCGAATTTCGACCTGGGACCCTGACCAAAGTTTGTTTCATCAAATTTCACCGACCCCCCCTCGGCAGCGATCTTCTAATTTAGGTTCTAGTGGATGGATTTTGTCTTATAGATACTCATTTGAAAGAGGAGAAAAAACTGCTCAATGACATTTTTGTTGCGAGTCAATCCGATCAGTCGTTCAAAAGTTAGAGCTGTTACAAGATTTTAGGTCAGACCTCAGATTTGACGAAAAAATCCTGTGTCAGAGTGACTTTGTATGGACAAAATTTTGAAAATTTTTCCAAAGTGTCGCATTTCGACCTGGGACCTTTACCAAAACAGTTTTCATCAAATTTCACCGACCTCCCCCCCTCGGCAGCGATCTTCCAATTTCGGTTCTAGTGATCGTAGAAAGTCGTGCAATAGCTCGTTTGAAAGCTAAGAGTGAGACAAATTCACTGAAAGAAACGGCTTGTTCATATCTGTCTTCGTTTAGATGTGAGACGCCATTTAAAATTTGGGAGATTGGCGAAAAACGACAGAGTTAGAATTTCCCAAGAAACAGCTCCAGCGGGCGAACGAAGGCTCGGATTGGTAAACGGAGGCCAGATTTGGAATCAGCTTGATGTTATTGTCCAATGAGGATCATCATCCAATGAGAATCAAGCATTTCTATATAAATAGCGAGCCTTCCACAGTGAGAATCATTCCATCGTTGAATCAGACGAGTGACGGACGCACATTTTCTCTCTCTCTAGTTCCCTATTCTATTATCCAACTAAAATGGTAAGTCGCTACTTTCCTCCCTCTCCTCCCTTGAACGTAAACTTAATACAATCTTTTTCATTTTCAGGCATCTGCTGCACTAGTAGGAAAAAATGGCGGTCAAACGATACAAGGTTCGCTACAATCAGATCATCTACAACTGAGGCCGGTGGAAGAAACAACCAAGGTACATAATCCTACACCGCTACAGCGTAAATTTAAACAAGTCTTGCGTTATGACGATCATATAGCGTAGTACAACAAACGGGAATGCTCCCTTCGACGGATGTCAAGATAATGCGCAATCAGTATGGGGACTACATACTGATCCCCGTGAGTCCGTACATTCGCCGCCAACTTGATATTATTGAGGAGTACGTGACATTAAATATGGACATTCCTACTCCTCTTGCTCAAGAGTGGAAGGCGAGAGATGACAAGGATACTCCCTATATAAAGATTTGGGATGGTAATCAAATTTGCCTACCGGTATCACATTGGTGTACTTACTATAAGAAGGAGGGAGATCATTCAACATCCATCACATGCGACGAGCTCGGAGAAGGTACTTGGGATATCCTTTTCAAAGTGAATGGGCTATATTATGGTCGGCACAAGGATAATAAAATAGCCTCTCTCTCCATGCATGTGGAATCCATCCTATATATTCCAAAACCACCCAATGTGGACGACATAATTGATCAAATCCTTAACAGCAGTGGTACGAAGCGCAAGTCGGAGAAGAATGCTGGCTCAAAACGCAAATCAAAGAAGGAGAATTACTAGTCCTTTCCTAACTCTACCCTATGACAATTCGCTTATGTGCTTTGAGTGTCGTAGACGTGGTCTTATTAGATACATTTTACTTCTTCGTTGCCATCATATCATTTGTGTATTTTGTCGTGAAAAGCATCGATGTAATTCTTCATTTTGTGATATACTATAGAACGTTTCTTTAGATGTGTAAATTTCCGTTTTAGGCTTCTATCATCATTTTTATGGATTGTGAGGGTGAACCTGTACAGGAGCTCAGTGCTATTGCTATGAACAATTGGACATATCAGATTGCTAGTGTCTATCATCAACATGCCAACTGCGATCCCAATGCTGATCAATGGGCGAGAAAACACATTCATGGACTTAATCTGAAATATTTGCAAGACTACGGCTTTTCTTGTGACAGTGCTCTTCTTATTGACTTTAAACGATGGTTAGCTGCTTTCAATGTTATACGCATCTTTTGTAATAATCCTGGTAAGGAGAGGAAAGTATTTCCCAATCTAATCATTGATGATATTTTGCTCCCGCCTTGGGATAGTAGAGTGAATCAACATTATCATGAAGTCACGAAACGTTTTAAGGATTTGTGTGTTCCTATTTTGTCTGTTCGTTGTAGTAGCTACGTTCATAACCAATGCTTCTTTCCTCCTTACCTCAACACTGCCAAAGTCCTGTATGGTTATCATTGCTCGCTGTATGATAGTTACCAGCTGTATCTATTTTATCTCTTTCAAACCATTGATTTATAATACATGCTTGTTAGTTATTCAATAAATGTTACTATGAGAAGAGTTGTTGTTTTCATGCAATGGATAGGCTAGATAAAGGGCGATCATGTCTTTCTCAAACGACTGCGGAACATTAAATTTTCATAGGCAAAGTTTAAATGGAGCTGTTGGAGATTATGTGATAAATTTTCATAAAGATGAGACCGACATCGAAGCAGTGGTCGATGATGCTAGCACTCTATTTCTAGAGTTAATGAATACATTCTCTGATAGCATTGTCATGGCGCGATTAGTTGCGAAAATTAAGTTTAGTCATTTTGGAAAGGAAGAGATGGAAAGTCGCTCTTTCCATTTTGCTTCTTATTCAATGGAAGTGATAGATCACCCAAAAGAATTTTTTAAAAGACATATGATAAAAATTGCTGAACGTCTTAACGCATTTAACCATCATGGCAGCAGTCTAGTGATTGAAGCGATTTCAGATATTCACATTCAACTTTCTATAAAGAAAAATTGAAAATGCAGTGGTACTTGATTGTAGCACAACTGGTTTTAGAGCTATGTCTGCTCACTCTCGAAGTATATTCCTTCTGTACATGCGTCTATTATTTAGAAAAGGCTAGCAAATTCATATCTTCAAAAATACTTGCTATAGACATCAGTAACGGTGAAACTATGTGTTGCGATGTATGTAAGCGAAAGGATTGAAATGAAAAGCGCATCTTCAAGAGATGTAAGCATGCTTTTTGTCAACGCTGTTTCATACGTAATTGCATTCAACTTTGCAAATGTAACCACTGTGATATTGCTCATTTCGAGTGTCACTTAGTACCTAGTAGTGTCATAGTTAGTACCTATGCAAATGTGGTAAAGACAGGTTTTAGCAAAGACTAACACGTAAAATGACGAAACGTAAAAGTCAAAAGTCTTCAAAGTTTTCTTCAGCCATTCAAGCTCTCCGACGATTGAAAGCAAATCAGCGATACAATGCTATACGACATGCTAACGATAAATTCATTCGTGAAATTATTTCTCATGTGAGAAAGTTGAGGACGAAGAAATTAGCACCAAAACAACGAAAGTTACTTAAGCGATATGCTACGAAATTGCGTTTCATCTCCAATCCTAAAGTCACCCTTCAAAGAAAGAGGGAAACTCTAACACAAAAGGGCGGTTTCCTTCCAGCGTTACAACCGATGCTAGCTCCTGTCGTGGGCAACGTATTGGGTAATATCTTTGGCTCTAGACGTTAATTATGCAAATGTTGAATCTCAAAGTAATAAAATGGATTTCAGACTTCAATGTGATAAAGTTCTGACTGTATCAGGTCCATCTCATGCAGGTAAAACTGTTTTCACGCTGAATTTATTGGATAAAAGAAGGGAGTTGTTTAAGGAACCTATCAATCGAGTGATTTGGTGTTATGGTATTTATCAACCGTCGCTGTTTCAGGAATTGCAAAGTCGCAACTTTATTCGACATGAAGGAATTATTGCAGTGGATAAACTTCAGTCTAATGATGTTGTTGTATTGGATGATCTATTAAAAGAAAGTAAGAATTCAAAAGATGTTACAGATATGTTCACTCGCGCAGCACATCATAAAAGGTGCTTTATCATCTATATCACACAAAATTTGTTTCCAGATGGAAAAGAAGCTCGTACACGAAACCTGAATACACACTATTATGCTGTTTTCAAGAATCCGCGAGATAAAAGTCAATTTGAAATTTTAGCGCGACAAGTTGCACCAAGAGGATCAAAAGCCTTAATTGAAATTTTTCAAGCAGCTACTGAAAAACCACACGGTTACTTATTCATTGACTTTACGCAAGAGTGTCCGGAAGAATTTAGATTTCGAAGTGATATTTTGAAAACTCCCATGATTATCTACAAACTATGAGTTCTTATTCTCGCATGATTGTTATTCCTCAGGATGAATATGTACAATTGACTGCCATGCAGCAAGTAAAGCAACCTCTTGCAAATCAAATGTATAGGAAAGAAATAGACTATCAGCAAAATGTTCACATCAAAGATCCACATCGTGCTGTGTTATTACAATCGGAAACTGTTGAACAATTGAAAAATTTGAAGAATAAGATGCGTGACTCTGTATCGACTGCTACACCTTTAGCATCTCGTGCACATGCCATATCTCTTTTCAACAGTATTGAACCCCACCTCAATGTAAATGATAGAGGAGAAATCATTACAGATGAAAATAAAGTGATTGATGCTTCACGTTATGAAGACTTGATTCAGTATGCGACACGTAGAAAGCGCCGTCAGGGCTATGTTCCACCTGGTTGGTCATACTTTCTTAAACTATTGAAAAAGCATAATGTGCCAAAATTTGATTTGAATAATGAGACATTGAAAGAACTGGATTCAACAGTGGCTACTGCCCCTATGCTCCAGACGATGAAAATGCCAACAAATTGGTTTAAGACGTCACCTGCTACATCCCCTCCCACACTCACTAAGCAAACAAGAGGAAGAACTCGACGTAGATCTACATCGCCACTAAAACTAGTAAAAGGAAAACGTAAAACAGCTCCTCCCAAGAAATACATGTTCTCAGACTATTAATATGAAGCAGATGTGTTGCTTGCCATGTAATGAGCCATGTAATGAGTGTCGTTGTCACTTGCACTTGCTGCGCCAGCTCTCACAATGAAACCCCTAAGCAATGTGAACACGATCGCAAAACCGCTAACGCTAAATGCTGTAGTTGTTGTAAATGTAGAAAGGCAAGAAAGCAAAGAGATGAGAAGGAGGAAAAAGAGTCAGTCGTCATCGAGTGAGCGTTTGAAGTCAATCTATTATGATGTAAAACATCCGGCAGGATTTGCATCGATCAAGAAGTTGTCAAAAGCGAGAGATCGTTCCACAAGTGAAACGATGGTTAAAGGGTCAGGCTACCTATACACTCCACAAACAAGCGAAAAAGCAGTACCGTACCCGCCATTATATTGTTCATGACATTGATGAACAGTGGCAAGCAGATTTGTGTGATGTCGCCTCCATTTCAAAACATAACTCGGACAATAATTTTATTTTAACCGTCATTGATATTTTCTCGCGTTATGCGTGGGCTCAACCTTTAAAAACTAAAGAAGGGAAAGGAGTAGCAAAAGCATTCCAAACAATTTTTCGAGAAGGCCGCATTCAAAAAAGAATTCAGAGTGATCAAGGAAAAGAGTTTGAAAATCAGCATGTGAGAAGATTATTTGAGAGGCATGACATTGAGTTGTTTAGTGTAAAGAGTGCTTATAAAGCTGCACTCGTTGAACGTTTTAATCGCACATTAAAAAATCGCTTGTGGCGACGTTTTACTGCCAACTTGACACAAAATTGGACAAAGGTTCTACAAGATACACTCCATGCCTACAATCACTCTATCCATCGTTCTATTGGACTCAGACCAGTAGATGTAAATGCTGACAATGTAGATAAAGTGCGCGAATCATTCCAACGTAAACGTTTTCATGTGAAAAGTGATGTGAAAATTGGTGATAAAGTTCGTATCTCAAAAGTGACGAGTGTTTTTGCTAAAGGGTACCTTCCGAATTGGACAGAGGAGGTATTTATAGTATCAAGGATTGATCATAAAGACTCTCCCACCACCTACAAGTTGAAAGATTACGATAATGAAGAAATTGAGGGTAGCTTTTACCGCGATGAGATTGAGGTAGTCACTGAAAGTGAAACATATTTGGTAGAGAAAATCATTCGATGTAAAAAAACGACAAGGTGAAGAATGGTGTCTTGTTAAATGGGCTGGTTATCCTTCAAGTATGAACTCTTGGATGCGGCGTGCCGACATCTTTCATCTAAGTGATCGACAGTGATTCATGCAAAGTTGTAACTAACAATGTTTAGGGTTTGAGCTATGAATCCAACTGCCTCATTTTATTCACGACCCTCCTATGTAAGTGGTGGAGGACAAATTTACATCGGCGCTCGCCGCCAACGTGGAGGTAGCATACTTGGTGCACTGAAATCTGTTGTAGCACCTCTCATATCCAATGTCGGTAGATCTTTAAAACGAAATGTTTTAAGTAATGCCGTTGGCTTTGCTGGAGATGTTGCTAGTGATCTTTCCAGAGATAGAAGTTTTAAGAGTAGTTTGTTGAATCGTGGGAAGGAACGCGGTTTAAAAACAATGAAGCAGACCTTTGCTGGTGTTACTCAAGGAAAGAAATCGCCTAAACGAATGAATAAAGGAAGAAGGAAACATCGCGGAGCTGGTAAGGTGCGATCTTCAGTCAAAAGGCATTCACGCAAACGTCGCAGAGGCTCTAATCATTCATCAGGCGCTAAACGACGACGCTGCTATAACTTCTAATCATGGAGTGTAAAACTTCCGGGTTTTGTTTGTTTGATCAACAAGCCATACAGACAGATATTCTTAGTTCAAGTATTGTAGATTATCATCCTCGAACAGCTGAGAATGCTGGCCCCATTGAATTTGTTATTCCTGGTGGTAGTGATGACTACATAGATTTGAGTTATGCGATGGTTGATTTGAGGTTTAGAATTCAGCAAGCAGATGGAACTGCTATTGACGATACACATAAAGTTGGGCTGAACAATTTACCATTGACTACATTACTTCGCGATGTTTCTCTAACGATTGGAGAGCAGCAGGTGGCAGGTGGAAGGTGGTCAAAGCGATTATCCCTATAAATCATATTTCAATCATGTATCACAGTTTCATCCAGCAGCACAAAAAAGTCATATGGAAGCCATGGGATGGTACAGAGATGAAGCAGGAAAATTTGATGTTGAAACAAACAGTGGCTTTGTAAAGGGATCTGCTATGATTAAAGATAGTAAAGTATGTCAGCTATATGGTCCGCTGAATTTAGACTTCTTTAGACAGTCAACGTTTTTACTCTGTAATACCAGCATGCAACTCAAGCTGACATTGAATAAGCCTGAATTTGCGCTGAATGCATTTGGTAAAGTTGACAATTTTAGAATTCATGTGGAAGATATTGCACTTTACATTCGTCGAGTAGTACCGAATCCAAGTGTCATTAGAGGACATGCTGAAGGTCTTAACCGCCAAAATGTCATTTACCCCGTTCAGCATACAAAGCTTCTCACCTTTACAATTCCTAAAGATCAAAAGAGTTTCATGAAAGATGGCCTCTTTCCATCGGAAGCACCGAAGCTCCTCATGGTGGCAATGGTTGAAAATGATGCATTTAATGGTAATATAAAGAAGAATCCTTTCAATTTTAAACACAATTAGTTAAGTGAAATTGCTTTACGTGTAAATGGTGTGAGTCATCCTGGTCCACCCTACAAACCAGATTTTGCTTCGGATCAATTTATGCGCAGTTATGTTGATTTTATGGATGTCTTTGGCTTTTACAATACGAATGACACCAACGGACTCACTATGAAAGAGTTTAAGAGTGGATATACTATCTATGCATTTGACTTGACTGCTGACAGCAATATTAGTGCACCCTATCGTCAAGCGAACGTGCCTCATAATATTCGTTTGGATTTGACATTCAAAAGAACACTACCTGAGACGATCAATGTATTACTTTATGCAGTCTTCGATTCAAACATTGAAATTGCAAAGTATCGTGACGTGATTCTTCAGTACAATCGTTAATGAGTTGGTTGACTGCTGAAGATATTAAGACTAAAGTGCAGCGTAATGCAGATGAAGCGACGTTGAAAGCTTTCGATGATGTCTATTCGCTCGATACCTTACCACCTGCAGTAAATCACTATCCCATCTTTATTGTGCTAAACACTCATTCGCAGAATTTAGGCGGTGAGCATTGGAATTGGAGAAGACCGAGAATCTTTATTGGAGAAGACCGACGTGGTGAACTATTTGACTCTCTTGCTCAACCTCCAAATATACCAACACAGCAGTGGTTGAGAAAACATACGCGTCAATATCAGCGAAATGAACGCATACTACAACATCCACTTTCATCAACGTGCGGTGCTTTTGTACTGTACTTCATCTTAAAACGTTTACATGTATCTCGATTTGTATCTGTTATTCAAAACTTTTCATGTAATCCATCCTCTAATGAAAAAAATGATTTGTAAGTTCTATCATGATTTGAAATAAAAACATAAAAAAAATCAAAAGAAAAGTGGCCGAATCTTTTCGCTATCAGCATGACAAGAAATGCACTTACGGCCATGTTACAAGCGACGAGCCAGACAACAACTTATCTGTGAGTCCAGGTAGTGTTCCATTTAGTTTTAGTTTACCATCATTGAATGATGTCATGACACTCAATCGCCCAACATTGAAACATATACCAGTTAACGCCCGGCAAAAGGTGGGAAGAATATTATCTGATGCCATAAAGCATGTTCTCTCTGAAAACACTGTTGACGCCTGGACTCGACTTTTGATGCTTCCAAAATGTGTTCTCCCTTCAGCAAAACGAGCTGGTCGTAAAAATGATCACAAAATTTCGATCAATGATCTTTGTGATAGATGGTCCAACGGAGACTTAGAAGGTCTATGGACTGCAGCGGTTGAGAACAGCAAAGCCTTTCGACCCTCTCAAAAGCATCGAACCAAGTTGGAGGAAGCAGAGGCTAGGCTATCGGCTGCACTTGATCAAGCGGAAGATGGTTACTACAACAAGGCGTGCAGAATTTTATCTTCAGATGGTCTGTGTCCTAACAATAATGAAACATGGACAAAATTGAAATTGAAGCACCCTGAAGCCCCACTTCCTTTAATACTATCCGACAATCAGGATGAAACAATTCACTAAATCTCTCTTCATCTTTTGATTTAATGGCTGTTTTGCATTCGTTTCCTAGAGCTACTGCTTGTGGTCCGTCTGGCTTGAGGGTACAGCACCTCATCAACGCATGTGAAGCTATTTTACCCACAAACCTGAGTGCTTCTCTTCGACACTTGGTAAATCTGTTGATCTCCGGCAAAGCACCACAAGAAATTGCGCCTTTCCTCGCCGGTGGGAGTTTAACGGCTTTGCTTAAAAACAAAACCAACGACTGGGATGTCCGACCAATAGCTGTCGGTGAAGTATATCGCCGTCTCACTGCGAAGTGTCTCTGCTCTAGCATTAAATCTGCAGCTTCTGAATATTTTGATCCTATCCAGCTAGGAGTGGCTTGCCGTTTTGGAACTGAGAAAATCATACATCGGACCAGAGTACTCGTAGAAAGGAACTGGAATGAGGATAACTTCTGTCTTCTTAAAGTGGACATGGCAAATGCGTTTAACAGTGTTTGCCGTCAAACAGTGTTGAATCAGTGTTTAGAACATTTTCCATCAATTTATAAATGGGTGAGTTGGTGTTACGGAAAACAACCTCATCTTTGGCATCAGCTTGGGTGCCTAAACTCAGCACAAGGCGTTCAACAAGGTGACCCGTTGGGTCCTTTCCTTTTTGCTTTGGCTTTACATCCTCTTCTAAAGAAAATAAAATCAACTGTCCAATTAGATCATTATTGGTATTTGGACGATGGCATTTTCGCAGGACACAAAGAGGAAGTGTTACAAGCGTACAAATCACTACAGAAGGAGTCACAAAACATCGGACTTATCGTCCAGCCCCACAAGTGTGAGCTATTCCATCAAGGGAGTATTAGTGGCTTTGATGCTGATATCAAACATTTTTCGGTTCCGAACATTGAAATCCTTGGATCACCTATTGGTGAAGCTACGTTTTGTCAAAATTTTGTGCACCTCAAGTGTCAGAAAGCCAGGAAACTTTTGGATAAGTTAACTGAACTACACGATCCCCAAGTGTCAGTTGCTTTGCTACGATCTTGTGCATCCTTCTGTCGGGTAAACCACCTAGCAAGGATTATTCCCCCAGGTATTGCAAAGGAAGCCTTCGATTCTTTTGACATTGATATTCGTAGGACTTTCGAAGAGAGTGTAGCCATAGAGTTGCCTGACTCTGCATGGAACCAAGTTCAGCTTAAGCCAAGTAATGGAGGTTTTGGTCTGCGCTCTACAGTGAAACATTCTCCAGCAGCCTATATTTCATCAGTGTTTCATTCGGTCTCAGATGAATGTATTTCTAATTCAACACCAATTGCAAATTCCATAGACCAATTCAATGCAGTTGTGGAGGAAAAAGACCGAATCAATACAAGTAGTCTATTATTTTCCAGACCCAAACAACAAAAACTGTCGTCTGCCATAGACAGAAAATGCCTCAATTCAATTAAAAGTCAAGCAAATGGTGCGCATATCGTGCGCTGAATTCAGTCAGTTCCGCCGATGCTTCATCCTGGATTACAGCGATACCTTCACCAGGTTTGGGCCTGCGACTATCACCTAACGAATATCAGATTTTGGCAAAATGGTGGCTAGGCATCTCTCTATTTAAGGGTGACAGCTGCTGTTCTAGATGCCCAGACGTAGCACTGGACCCATTTGGACTACACGCCCTAACATGCAAAAGAAGTCCTGATGTGATTTCAAGACACAATACTGTTAGAGACCAACTTCGCGAGGTATGCCAGTGGGCGAATCTGCGACCGAGCATTGAAAGGGGTGCTGGCTTAGGGGTGACAGATATAAATAGACGACCTGCCGACATCTTGCTTCCAGACTGGAGCCTTGGACGACCAGGAGCGATTGATCTCACGGTGGTACACCCGCTTTCTACAAACAATATTTCCGTAGCGAGTACAACCATGAGATCTTTCCTTGACATCGCTGAATGTCGCAAGCACTCCTCCAACGACTCGAAATGTGCAGAACTCGGGTGGAGATGTCTACCAATGGCGGTGTCTGTTTTCGGAGAATGGGGGAAGGAGTCGAAGGATGTATTTTCGCGCATTGGTAGAAAATTATCCATGTTGACTGGATCCCGCTTTTCTGAGGTCAGAGCTGCAATAATAAGAAAGCTTCTGGTGGCCTTGATGCGCTGTAATGCCCGATCTCTTCTGGCACACAAGGAATGCATAATTGGACAGGAAGAGCTTGCCATTGCTGGCAAACCTCTTAGGTTCTGAGCCAGATTTTCTTTTCTCACAGTTTATGTGCCTTTTTTATCTATAGGGGTTGTTTTAACAGAGTTTCGTAGGACAATGATTTGTTAATTTCTAGCTTTTTTAATTCCTTTTTTTGCCTTTTTTACAGCGAATATTTAACTTCTGTTACTCGTACATTAGTGTTCAAATAAAAACATCATGTTGGAAAAATTGTTTTTTATTTTACAATCCGCTGGGTACGTACATACTCGATGAGATAGTCTAGGATCACATTTGCTTGTACATGAGATTTTAGTCCAGTAATGATCACTTTACTATTATGAAAGATTGCAACATGCACAGGTAACCAACAACTAATGAGAGCTGCAGGAAAAAGTTCGGGTTCATAACACAAATTGTAACTGCTGGTACGAATCTTCAAAAATGATACACTTTCACTCAATTGAGTAGAGATCACCATATTGTCCACAGTCAGATTCGACATCACACACCTCTCACTCTTCCATATCCGACGTAGTAGTCTCTGTAGCTCTAAGCGCATTGACTGCGCCGATGAATGAGAAAGGGTGCCGAGAATATGTACAGTCCCATTTGGGAAGAGTTGAAGATTCCGTGAATTGTTCATCTTCACCACTAACATTTGAGGACGGCCCGGGTAATACTTGCTGTTTGGAAGCTGTTGGTGTAATGTTGTGAGATCGATTTTGGTGTAGAGTCTGGAGCGTCGGAGAATGTTGACGATGGTGTAACGATGGCGCTTCATGATGAAAAAATGAGTAAATTGAGCGATGTACCTTCCTTTTATACTTTTCCCAACTACCTTGATGAAATGTGAAGTTAGTATGGAGTTGGGAATGATAGAGTTGAATTCGCCGTTTGTTGACGCGCAACCAGATGCGATTTCCAATACGTGAATGTCTTTTCATATAGAAGTATTTCAAATCCTTCATGATATGATGTAGAGATTGAAAATGACGATAAGATAAAGCAAACTCTCTTCTCACATTTCCAGTTGAATCTTTGAAATAGACGTTTCGATCATGATCCGTTTCAATACGTTGTAGGGAATCTAATTTCCAACTCATGGTGCGTGATAGTCATGTCTGATTAAGATTTGCATAGTAGGGCGATGAACTCACGACGAATAAATGTCATGATGGAGCGATGTATGTATCTTCTATACTTCTCCCAATTGTATTTGCGAAATGAGAAACAGTTTGCGGTATGAGAATGGCAGATTTGAATTTCATTGTTGCAATGTTTAAGCCAAACTTAGTCACCCAAGGAGATGAATCTTAATGTTTCAAAATATTCCAAATCCCTCATGATATCATTGAGGTTGACAAATTGTCGCCATGTTAATGTAATACCTCTTGATGAATGACCATGAGAATTTTTGAAATGTACGTTTCCATTACGATCAACTCTGATATATTGTAGAGAGTCCAAAATCCAAGTCTTCATGATGTTATGCAAAGCCGCAGATCAGCAATATAAAAATGTCGTTTTATCATATTTTGCTTAGCAATGCGGCTACAAAGAGATTTGCTAGTAATCGAGCCGCACTCTTTTCTACTCCCATTGATCATACACAACAGCTAAATGGAAATTGGGAAGTGGGTTTCACTCAACTTGTTTATAGCAACTGTGTCTATACTTTTGATCATGAGGTGATGACTATTAATATGAGACGCACAGCTGCTTACCAATGTGAAAAGGGCTGCCGAGTATACATTCCACAGTGGCCAAAGAAAGATCTCTTATCATGTAAAAAGTTTATATATGATCTCCTGAATAAAGCGTGTAAACATATTGTCCAATTTACTCCGCACAATGATGATCATAATTATGTACATCATGTAGTTGAGAAAGATTGGATTGTTGGTTTAAGTCCAAGTTTAAGAAATGATTTAGGTTACCTCGCTAGCGCCTTAACAAGCTATGATAAATTTAACGTTAATTACCACCCAAGTGGTCATAAACAGTTAATATATCGAGAGTAAGCTTATTATGTAGATCTTATTCCAAGAAATGAGAAGACGTTGGTGAAGAAGATTGTGATTAAGCCAAGAAAGACAAACATGACTACTGAAACATTATTGAAGAAATTTAATTATCTCCTTCGAGTTGATGGTAAACAAGTGGCAACATTGACTTATATCAAATCATCTAATCATATTGCAATAAGTAAATTAAATGATGATGATCTAGTATTAGTTTGTTCAAAAGATTTTCATCAGTTCTAACGACATCGTTCTGCAGCTGTTCATGGAAAATTTGATATGCAACATTTGCCATGTGAAAGGTCAAATCAATTTGATACAGAATGGACCGTATCTTTTTACAGAAAGTGTGTAGAGCCTTTCGGTGGTATCTTACATGAAACAAGAGTGTTGATGCCTCGCATTATTACTTCGGTTAAATTGGTTGTAGATTATTTAAATGAAGTGATTAATGAGCAACATATTTCATTTTCTGAAAAAGAAGGTGTTTTGTCTCTCACTATAAGTGGAAAAGGTATTGACCTAATTATGGATAAAACTCTATTGGACATTTTGGGTTTTGATCAAAATATCTTTAAAAGTGGTACTGTAACCAAAGCTAGCGCAGACATGTCGCTATCGCGTCGTATTAACTATTTTCAGATATATTCCAATATTGGTGAAGATGTACGTGTGGGAGATGTTGAAGGTCCATTGCTAGCAATGATACCATACCAGCCAAAAAGCTACAGTATTTTATCTGAGCATACTTTCAAGAAAGTGCATTATACTAAGCTGAAATCAAACTACATCCCCCAAATTGATATTGCAATTTATGATGATGCTGGTGCGTTGATTCCTTTTCATAAAGATGCTGTGACAAGTATCACACTCCATTTCCGAATGAAGAGTTAATGCAAAAGTATGCTAATATATTTTTCCAATGTGATTAGTAAGGAAAGTGAAAATGGAGATTCGTTTCTAATTTACTTACCCAGTAATGCTTCTATGAATAAATTTCCTAATAATAAACCATCAGACTTTCGAGTAGAATTAAATCGCTCACTACATTTAGAAGGTGAATGGGAAGAAGGTGTTTCCAGCATTTGCTATGATAGTAATATTCAGAATGTGAATGTTTTGGAAGAAATGATATTGACTCCTCAAACCCATGATGTAATAACGATGAATAATGCATTCCAGTTCCCATACAATTTAACGTCAGATGGAAAGTGGAACTATGAATGGATTCAGATAAAATCAGATTCTTATGAACCATTTGGGAATGAGAAAATTATTAAGGCGTTCAATAGTGGTAATACTTCCATCATGAAGAATAAGGATCACAAAGTTTATGAGTTTACTATCTATCATTGGAGTGGGAGACAGTTCCTTCGCTTTCATTCTTTCACTAAAGGTCCTACACTGAGGTTGGATAATGAATTCTATCCACATCTCGGTTTTGGTCATGGACTACATCTAACGTCAATTGCTACTGCAAATGTTAAAAAAGTTTATTCAAATCGAATCAACAAATTTCATTATAAATTTAAAATATTTGATGACGATGTTGTAGAATGTGAAGAACGCATCATTTTGAAAAAGCGTGGTGTTCAACCTTTATCACTTATTGAGTTAGTAAAACGATGGAATGAGACTGTGGGTAAGAAGTATGGAGAGAAAATTATAGCGGACAAAGATAAGTTGGTTATTCAGAAATATAATGACAAACTTACAGTTTATTTCTCTCCAACCTTGCGCCATTTTGTAAGACATTATACACCTATTATTGGAAGCGGTGTGGTGTATGCTTCTCATGAATATCACACTAAAGCTGATTCAGTTAATGATGAATGGTGGGTGGACATCTATGGTGATCGCATCAAGAAAATTTACCAGACTTATCAAGAATCTAAAGTTGCTATCAATATAATGCCGCGTCTATATCATACAGTTGAAAGTTTCATTCATGTAGTAAATCCTTATATACAACAGAAGTTGAAGCATGTGATGAAAAGTAAATATGATGTAAAGACACACCACATTTCGTTTTCAATTGAAAATCAACGCGTTGTTCTGAAACTGGGTGATGACATTCAATGTCAATTGAGTAAAAATTTGAAAAAACTCTTTGGTTTTTCAATGCTGCAAAATATGTTTACTGCTGCGCATACGATTGGTATAGAAATACCAATGACACTTGATAAACATGAACAACACCTTTACATTCAAAGTGATTTGATTCTTCCTTTTTCTGTTGGCGAGGAAAAAGAACACATTTTACGTGATTTCATTCATGATAAGGATGCTTTATATGGAATAGTCGAGAAGATGTTTGAACCTATTTTCTACCATCCTGTTATCAAACAA
>CAJQUW010008432.1:1207500-1213152 GCA_907163375.1 Prostheceraeus crozeri | reverse complement strand
AATAGTGTCAAATAAAATTAAGATAGCTTTACACTTCTGATACAGGGATAGCAATCGACTGCGATCCATGTGTAAAGAGCTTGTTAGACTACGGATGGGGTTAAGTGGATGATTTAACCATGTATACATTTTCATTGGGAAATAGTAGCACGCTTAGTCTAACTTGTAAATCTTAAAACATTTCATATGGACGATGATGATAGATGAAATAGTGTCAAATAAAATTAAGATAGCTTACACTTCTGATACAGGGATAGCAATCGACTGCGATCCATGTGTAAAGAGCTTGTTAGACTACGGATGGGGTTAAGTGGATGATTTAACCATGTATACATTTTCATTGGGAAATAGTAGCACGCTTAGTCTAACTTGTAAATCTTAAAACATTTCATATGGACGATGATGATAGATGAAATAGTGTCAAATAAAATTAAGATAGCTTACACTTCTGATACAGGGATAGCAATCGACTGCGATCCATGTGTAAAGAGCTTGTTAGACTACGGAAGAGAGAAGTGTGTTATGTTGCGTGTGGCGCGTGAGTGTCCTCCCATTTCATTCCATTCATTATTTTTCTTCCCCTCTGCATTCCATATCCGAGGATATGTGGCGGGCTTGGGACCGCTTTAGCTGCATTAGAAGGTTGGCCCTTAAAAGAGCCCATGGGTCGTGCTCCGTCCACCGACACTCCTCTCACTTCTGCAAAAACTCTGAAAGAAAAAGAATAGGAGATTAGATGAGCTACAAAAATGATCATGTTGAGGAAGCTTACTGGGAACTTTCTTCCGAACTTTTCGGACGACGAAGTCTTCGAGCTGACCGGTAACGTCCATGCTCATGTGGAGACAGCGGACTCCGTCGCCCTCATAACACTGCTGGGTTACGTTGGGATCATCCGTGATGGTTGGGGCGTCGCAAATATTGTTCTCAAAGAGGGGAAGATGGACTTCATACACTCTTCTTTTTCGACACTTCAAACGCTCATGCAGTCGCTCCACTTCACCCGTCAACCTCTTATTAATGACCTTCACCTCCTCCGTCTCCTTCACCACGCTTCGCATCCGCTCTATCTCTTCAACCTTCCTCGACACACTCGCCCGCAAACTCTCCACCAAACCTGCCTTCCTCATCAACTCGCTCCTTTCCGCCATCCATTCCTTCTCCTTCTTTCTCAAGCTCTCCAACTCTTCCCTTGTTGCCCTATACCCCTCAACCTTCTCCTTCAGCTCATCATTCTCCTTCAAAACCTTTCTATTGTTACTTTCCAAAGCCATCACACGATCCTTCATTCTCACAAATACCTCCGTGTCATACGCCTCTTGCGGCCGTGGCGATGACGCTGCCATCGGCTTAGCCACTTCCTCCCCTCCCACTCTTCCTTCAAATCCGCTATGTCTCCAAACAAAACTTCCATCACCGCATCCAAATCTACATCATCCTTCTTCTTCTTCATATTCGCTCTCAACTCAACTTCCTCACTCGAACTCCCATCACTCGAACTCCCCTCACTCGCATTCCTCACCACTTTCTCCCCAATCACGTCCTGAATCGTGGCCACCGCCTTTCTCACCTCTTCCCTTTCCAACAACTCTCCCTCAAACCATGCTTGAACCCTTCTCTCCGATGTTCCCACTCTCACACTGCAAATGCGCCTTCATAAATTCCTTTCTCATCCCCCATCACACATTTCCGACAAGACACACACAACCTCAACATCACTTTCCTCTCATGGCCCATCGTCCCCTCTTTTTCTTTTAAGTGTTTCTTCAGTTCGCTACCTCTAGCAATCTTTCCACAGCTACACTTGCCCACCAACATCTTGGCATTACTCGCTTTTGTCATGATAATTCTGTAAAGATAGAGTAAAATTTGATAGCAAGTGTTTATAGGATACTACTTGCTGATATGCATTGAAAGACTAAGTCACCAAACATTTGATAGCAAGTCAGCAACCGTTTGGGTGTTAAGCTCTTGAATCCGTTACAGGCGTTACTCAGAGGGGATCTTATCCCAGCTCCAAGGCCTCGACCACAAATCCAACCTCGATCGGACAGAGCGTGCGTCATATCACTGTGTTGGTATCCGGGCCCCAGTTTTGACATGAAAACCGGTGGAGTTATTTACAAGAGGAAACGACCCAAGTCACAGAGACTCATAAACGACTGCTTTTTATTCAAAAACTTTAATTATTATCATTAAATATGAATTTAAATTTTTCAGTATTTTAGTACTACTCATAAAACGTTTATAAGTAGTCTGTCACCTTCAGCATAGCAAACGCTGTCGAATGTTTTTTGAATCAAGTCTAAAGGACTTGTAGAAGCAAAGTTATAGCCGTTTGAAGATTTCGGCCTACTATCATCAAATGGTCAGTCATGCTATACTGACTAACCTATAAGTCTGACACCTTAGCTGATATCAGCAATGTAAAGTCAGAAGTCGATATCGGACCTCAAGAGAAACGACTTACCTGTAGTCAGTTTCTCAACTTAGTGAAATTCCTCTCCCGATCCCGTTCTTATATACCCTGTGAATATGCAATCGATAAGAGGGGGGGGGACGTCAATGAAATTTCAAAATTTGATGAAAAATGTTTTGGTGACGGTCCCAGGTCGAAATTCCACACTTTGGAAAATTTTCAAATTTTTACCCATACAAAGTCACTCTGACACTTAGGATTTTTTCAGGTAAGCGAGCTCCGACCTAAAATCTTGTAACCGCTCTAACTTTTGAACGAAGACAGATAGGAACAAGCCGATTGTTTCACTGAATTTGTCTCACTCTTAGCTTTCAAACGAGCTATCGCACGACAAAATCCGTCCACTGGAAGCCAAAATCGGAGCAAGCTGTCTAGAGGGGGGGGGGGGCGACGTCAGTGAAATTTCAAAATTTGATGAAAAATGTTTTGGTGACGGTCCCAGGTCGAAATTCCACACTTTGGAAAATTTTCAAATTTTTACCCATACAAAGTCACTCTGACACTTAGGATTTTTTCAGGTAAGCGAGCTCCGACCTAAAATCTTGTAACCGCTCTAACTTTTGAACGAAGACAGATAGGAACAAGCCGATTGTTTCACTGAATTTGTCTCACTCTTAGCTTTCAAACGAGCTATCGCACGACAAAATCCGTCCACTGGAAGCCAAAATCGAAGCAAGCTGTCCAGAGGGGGGGGGGGACGTCAGTGAAATTTCAAAATTTGATGAAAAATGTTTTGGTGACGGTTCCAGGTCGAAATTCCACACTTTGGAAAATTTTCAAATTTTTACCCATACAAAGTCACTCTGACACTTAGGATTTTTCAGGTAAGCGAGCTCCGACCTAAAATCTTGTAACCGCTCTAACTTTTGAACGAAGACAGATAGGAACAAGCCGATTGTTTCACTGAATTTGTCTCACTCTTAGCTTTCAAACGAGCTATCGCACGACAAAATCCGTCCACTGGAAGCCAAAATCGAAGCAAGCTGTCCAGAGGGGGGGGGGACGTCAGTGAAATTTCAAAATTTGATGAAAAATGTTTTGGTGACGGTTCCAGGTCGAAATTCCACACTTTGGAAAATTTTCAAATTTTTACCCATACAAAGTCACTCTGACACTTAGGATTTTTTCAGGTAAGCGAGCTCCGACCTAAAATCTTGTAACCGCTCTAACTTTTGAACGAAGACAGATAGGAACAAGCCGATTGTTTCACTGAATTTGTCTCACTCTTAGCTTTCAAACGAGCTATCGCACGACAAAATCCGTCCACTGGAAGCCAAAATCGAAGCAAGCTGTCCAGAGGGGGGGGGGACGTCAGTGAAATTTCAAAATTTGATGAAAAATGTTTTGGTGACGGTTCCAGGTCGAAATTCCACACTTTGGAAAATTTTCAAATTTTTACCCATACAAAGTCACTCTGACACTTAGGATTTTTTCAGGTAAGCGAGCTCCGACCTAAAATCTTGTAACCGCTCTAACTTTTGAACGAAGACAGATAGGAACAAGCCGATTGTTTCACTGAATTTGTCTCACTCTTAGCTTTCAAACGAGCTATCGCACGACAAAATCCGTCCACTGGAAGCCAAAATCGAAGCAAGCTGTCCAGAGGGGGGGGGGGGACGTCAGTGAAAATTTTTTCTCTCCGATTTCGCTGGAAACATCCTTCCTAACCCAAAATTTCACGTAGATTCCGAATCTGGACTCCGTTTTCTCATCCGATGCTTCGTTTGGGCGCTACACACCAAAACGTCCCAAATTCTAACTCTGTCGTTTTTTCGAAAAATGTTGAAAATTTTTTGTCGCCGATTGACTTGAAACTCACCATACAGATAGAGAATTTCACGCTGATTCCAAATCTGAAATCCGTTTTCTCATCCGATGCTTCGTTTGGGCGCTACACACCAAAACGTCCCAAATTCTAACTCTGTCGTTTTTCGCCAATGTCCCAAAATCTTCAATGGCGTCTCACATCTAAACGAAGACAGATAGGAACAAGCCGATTCTTTCACTGAATTTGTCTCACTCTTAGCTTTCAAACGAGCTATCGCACGACAAAATCCGTCCACTAGAAGCCAAAATCGAAGCAAGCTGTGTAGGGGGGGGGGGACGTCAGCCGAAAATTTTTTCTCTCCGATTTCGCTGGAAACATCCTTCCTAACCCAAAATTTCACGTAGATTCCGAATCTGGACTCCGTTTTCTCATCCGAACACTCCTTCCACTCGAAACAACCCATTTACAACCCAACATTCAGCAGATTGCACCAAAAACATCACACACTATAGCCTCAACACTAATCCTGGCGGTCGCCCAAGTCCACCACGACACTCTATCGTTCCAGAGGGGGGGGGGGACTCAGACCCGAAGCACCACGGCGGCCGACCACGACACTCTGCCGTTCCAGAGGGGGGGGGGCGCCGGTCGAGTGTTTGTCATTTGCTTACTACTGGAGTTCTTCGGAGAAAGTTGTCATTTTCGACTGTATTAGGGCTTTTTTGGATCTTTAGCCAGTTGTTCTATCGGCACCGACACCAGACCTACTCGTGTGGCTGGTGGGAACTTCATCTGCACTTCCAATGAGTTTCCTATCTCGGTTTCTACGTATGAACTTCTTCGTCATACCAGCAATTTTGTCCCTACTCCCAAAGGCAAATGCTGTCACCGGTCGATTATTGCGGGTGTTGAGGATTTCTTAAGGAAGCTTCAATGGCGTTCGGTCTTCTTCGGATCAGATTTTTCTGGAAGCCGCTTCCCATCTTCCAGTCAGCGCTATCCGCCCAAGAATCTGGTTCCACCTGCAGTTCTTGCCTCCTGTTCGGCCATCAGATCTTCGGTGACTAAACTCCTCCATAGGTGCAGGACCTGTTTTCCTGATGACAATCTAACAGGAGCCCAAAGATCTGAACTATTTCGCCTTCGTACTGACAGCTCGGTAGTTGTTTCCCCAGTGGACAAGGGTAGCGGTTGGGCAATCATCCCCAACGGTCACTATGTGGCTGAGTCCTTTCGGCAACTATGTAATGAGGAGCACTACACTTTGTTGGATAGAGAGATAGACTTGCACGTCCGTGATCGCCTGAAGGTTTTGCTGTCATCTTTGCACGCTAGAAGTTTTATCACTAAACGCGAACTATCTGCCCTGGAGCCTTGCCGGCCTACAAGGCCACGCCGTTTCTAC